>JASCZW010016085.1:0-19334 GCA_034211315.2 Aedes japonicus | reverse complement strand
AGAATCATTTAAATAAACATATAGCTTTTTTCCATAATGTTTTTCACATGACTTTCATATCGATATCCTATAGATCGAGTTCATGTGATTATCACATACCTTGTATAGGAAACGAATATGAAAGTTATATTCTTAAATGGTTCAAATCATATACTATATCATATAAATTGTATATGCTGTATAAATTGGATGTATTTGATTCTGCAATACTAATTAAAAGGCTTCATATATGATAACTACGTGATAGGTAGAATGAATAGTTATGAATAAAATAAAGAAGCAGTTTGATTTATATACCATTAACAGTTAATTTATTTGGATATTACATCTGAACTACACCTACGTCTATATTTACACATTATTATATTCATCGTCTATCTAATATTCTATATTAAAACTAGGTTTGCAACGGAAGTAAAAATGACCATCAATATTATAAAGTGAGACCGGTGGAAGGTTAAAACTATCTATGGGTATAATTTCAACTATCGGAAGACATTCAATTGCTTCGAACGCTAAGTAATGATTATCATAGGTTCCTATTTTCCATGAATGAACAATCAAGTAATAATTGTTCTCATGTTTTGCTATATCCATTATTTGGTATAAATATTTGCTTTTAAAGCAAAACATAGGAATAAAGTACCCAGTCTTATAGTTAGTGCCTTTAAACACAATTGCATTAGAACACATTACTTCGAATCCTGAAGCAATATTAAGTGGTTGAATAAGCATTGCATAGTAGTTTTTCAAACGCAAATCATATAAGTTGAATTTTCCTTCAACTGAATGTTTTAAAAAGTTATCATTTAGAAGGTCATATACAAACTGCAATGATGCTTTCACACACAACGTGTAACAAATGTTTTTGCGCGATGACATGATGTGCGAATATTGTTTGAATCCTTTATGTTTGGCTTCGTTTCTAAAACACATCATTTTTTCCACAGGTCCAGATGTTCGAATAATATTTGGATAATGAACCATAAAATGATGCTTCGGTTTCAGATCCTTTTTGAAATATGTTTGATACAAATTGTGATGATGACTAATTAAATCTCGAAGTGCATCAAGTTCTTCATCTGTAAACGAGCGCTTCAAACACATATCTACTAATTGTACCAAATTAGTACAATAAATCCATACTTCATCCTCCCTTGGGACAAACCTCCCAACAATAAATGTAAAATTATGACAAAATATGCGCATTTCATTCGATGTTAAACGTATTGATACAGATTTACGTTTTTCACGACTGATATATGTTTCTGATATTTTCGGCATCCTCTTGAGTTCACTATCCAAACATAATTCGCCGATGTTGCTTCGAGTTCTATTAAAGTCATCAATTGTCAAATACTTTTTTGGTAAATACAGTAATCTAGAATTTCTGTAAAGCCATATTTGCATATACCAGAACTGAAAAGGTCGTGCATTGGATCAACACTTTTGTTCTCCACTACGTGGAACGACGGTAAATTATTGAACACCGAGTCAGCTTGTACGCCCGTCTCGCTGTGCACATTGATATCTATATCTTCCTCATAGTCAACCCTTCTCCTCATACAATCAGCGAATTCTTTTAAATCGTGTTTTAATAACTCTTTGGGTCTACGGCAAAAACGGCAGTAGAAGTTAGCAGTGAAGCCGCTGGACATACACAAAGTAGTATGTATACCTAAGTTGTCGCCTTGTAAAAGACATAGTACAATTCTAGTTACAATCGTGCGACCACCGACGTTTAAATCAAATGCGTTTTGTTCCAGTTTAGAAAATTCTTCAATTAATGCATTTAGCAAATTGTTAATTCCACTGTCTTTAATATCTGTCTTCTTTATCATACCTGCTAAGAAGATGTTGTTTAGTTTTGCTAGAAATTCTTCTGGGATAGTTGGGAAATTATAATATATTCCATATACCGAGTGTCGATTGGCATGCGAACTTTGGCTATCATTAATTTCAAATTCATCTGTATATAACCAAATTGGAATTACCATCTCATTCATATATTTTTGTTTGATTTGTTTCCAGTTTGTGCCATTAACAAAGTTAACAATTTTATCAGCTGTCTCCATCTCTGCAGTATTTTGAATAATTTTCTCTAACACGTTGTTTGACTTTAAAAATGATTCTAATTGGAATTTCAATGGCATTAAAACAAGAAAACTTTTATCATCACTTAGATCAAACTCTTCGTTAAAATTCATGGGCTTGCGGTTTAGCTTATTCTTATCTACAGTTATTATAATTGGGAATTGAAAGTTACCGGTCTTATGCAAATACTGAACTTATAAAACTGAAAACATTTTTCATTTTCTCAAGATACATCTTGAAGTTAAATACATCATCGATATTTTCTGATTGCATATGTAAATTGCCCAAAAGTCGTCCTAGCTCTGAAATTATTGAACATGCCTTATTTTGGATATCATATACATCTTTTCTCGTGGCATTGTTTTTGTTGTGTAAACTTAGCGTAAACATCAAAGCTGCTTGATCTACAGTATCACGCTTCTCCGTAGTCGTCAATTTTTCTACTAATCTCCCCTCATCGTTCTTGGCATCGTCGCATTTTTGTCTCTTGGTATCAGTGCTGTAGTGTGTTGTATATTCACATGCAACGACGTTATCGTTGGCGGTCATTTCACTAGTTTGTGAACTTGAAAGATGAGAGGAGTGGAGAAACAGATGTTTTTTAAACGGATAAAACTTCGAAAATACTAGTCCGCATGTAGGTACTGTGCATTCATACCGGTAGACGACAGGTACACGATGATCATCTTTAATATGGCTCAAATACGAATCAGCTGTCTCGAAAACAAGGCTGCAGTGTTTCAACATACAGGTAAACATGATTTTCACAGATGTCCTTTAGCTGCTTGCAAATAAGTGTTTAGGCGATTTATCGTCATGTACGATTCAGGCCGCTCTATGCCATATGCTGCGCTGGCTATGAAGTGCCAAGTAAGTTTCGACACTTTCGAGTATTGTAGTCCGAGAACAACTGTTAGTTTTATCAGCACATCCGTAGCTCTCGCCAGAGAAGGAAGCTCGTAACAGACGTCCGAAAAATACACAAAAAAGCGGCCTTGAATGTTCTCTATTCCAGTTCCTAGTACAACTAGCTTCGGAACAAGCGGTATTTTTCTTTCGGCGTATGATGCATACGTCTCTTGCACTTTTGATGCTACTTGTTCCACGGATTCCGCAAAAACGACTGTGTCTTGCTAAGCCATATAGATAGTTGGTTTATATCGCCGGCCTACAATGAGTGGTGGTAGAACTGTGCTTAGACCAAGCAGCAAGGCGCATAATTTGACGTCTGTAAATTCGTGGAGAAAAAAAAAAGTATGATTATGCTGCTTATGTAATAGCCTATTAATCTAGACAATCCGCATCCCATTGTGTTTAACAGTATTTGGTTTGTTAAATATTTCAAATCACAGATCAACCTTATAATGGAAGTTACCTGCGTTTATGTTGGTATCCGCTAGGTATTTAACCAGTTTCACCACTGATGGATCATTGCCTTTTTTAACGATGTATGCTACAAGCGTAGGAGTTAGGGAATTCAGTTTTTCAATTCCATCGAGTGCACCAGCTTCAAGAAGATGATAATCAATGTCGAGCTGAAAAAAAATATTAAAATTCACATTAGTCTGTAAAGTTAAATCAAAAAAGAAGCGCAACATTAGAGAAGTGCCTATCTGCATTTTGTAAACAAATGTTCTGAGCCTTTTTTCGCAAATCGCAGACCAACCACGCCAACCAATACTATTATCGCGTAGGGAAATTTCCCCTACATGCTAATAGTATTGGTTTGCGTGGGTGGCCTGCGATTTCCGAGAAAAAGGAACAGAAGCGTTTGTTTACAACATGCAGAGACCCTTTTCTAATGTTGCGCTTCAAATATGAAAAATTAAAAAAGTATGACAACACTTTAAGAAATTAAGGTGCTTCTTGAATTTTAACTCACCAATTGATATCCGTGAGGTACTTTGTAGTGTGGATAAGCGGAAAACAAGCGTCCGACCAAGTTACAAGATTTCAAGTACTGTTTTCGGTGATCAAAACTTAGTGGCCATTTGTGCAGAACTGTATCCCACGGCTCTTGATTCAAATGCAACCACTCAACAGCTTCGTGTTCTACTGGATCTCCAGCTACTTGAAGCTTCGGGGATTTCAAGCTCTCAGCATGTAGCAGTTCCTTGTTTTCGGTTTTACGCTTCTTTTGCTTCAGGTTTGCAATCTTGTTTGCTATCTTGCCGCCATGGTTGCGACGGTCGCCACCGCGACAGATGAAATAGTTTTCCTTTGAATGAAAAGTAAGCTTTAACAAATATGAATAACTTTAGTGAAGTTGTTAAAACCTACCTTTTTCTCACTTGTGAATAATGTAGTTATAGCTGTTGCATAAATCTCCAAATCTTCTGTTCGTAGCCTGGTTTTTTTCTGCAGGTGAAATTTCGCGATGGTTGTTGCTAGTTGCAGCTGGTTTGCTCCTGACAACTCACCAATCTTTGCTTTCTCGATAATTTCTTTTCCTTCTTCGGTTGCGCTCAAGAGTGATAATAAGGTGTTTGTAGAAAATCCGGCTGTGTCTGGTTGTTCATCTAATAAAGGTACCGATATCTCCCTTGTAGCAAGTGCAAGCGGTGCTGTAGAATGTTCAGGAGGCACTGTATCAAGGGAACCGTTGTGTGAACATTCTCCATATTCCGGAACATCAATTATATCCGTCTCGTCGGTTTCTGTTTTATGTTCAACGCATTCAACTCTTGCAGTATGTATCTTCTCGACAGCGGGCTTTGGGATAACTGTCTTCACCGCAAATAATCTCTGAAATAGCAATCTCAATAAGTACTTTCTCTTAATTATACTATTGAACAACTTACATTACGTTTCCTCCAACTCAAGATTGCTTCATAGAGAACTTCATGCTTCCACTGTATTGGCGCTGATTGTAGTTGGCTTTTAAACTCTTCAAACGAGCAGGATACGAGGTCGTATAGGGTAATTCCGCAATCTAGAATAAATAAAACATTGCAGTAATTACTGTTTGCAGAAACAACTTAACTTACCCTCGAAAACATGCAGAATATCTTCTGGAAAACCAAGGTCCTCGAATAAGCGTTTTGCATTTGACGCCATCTTGAAAATTGTCAACAAACACTCACGCATTTTTTCACATTAGAAATTCATATATAATCTATCGGATTTTGTAATGACCTACCAAATAAATGCTATCGAATAAAAACTATATGAAATTCACATAACATTAATTTGATTGTTATTTCAGTTTCATTGGAGTATTCCGTGGATATTATTGGATGCTAATAAAATTAATTAAATACATTTATTGATGTTGGTATAGAAATTTTCAGATAAATATAATCGGATAAGTTGGTTCAGTGTACTAAAAGGGATGAATGATGGCATGTAAATACGCAGGTAAGTATTCAGTTCAATTAACTGTAATTTGTTTCTTTGTTTCAGGTTATATAGTTACTCCAATTTGAACGATTTATGTAAGGCAGGCTATACTGTGCTTTCGCTATCACCCGGGCTTAAGGTGAACGGCTGGCCATATCCCTAAATTTTTACCGTGAGGTCTTCTACCTCATAGGAAGAAGAGCCAATTTTTGCCTTTATTTTGCAGGGTAAGTACTGCGGCCCTAGCTTGGCGTTGTAATTTTCAGCAGCCGAAGACTACTTCCTATTCCTTCGGTAGATCAATAGTCCTACCACGAAGGACTTCGCGAAAGTGCGGCTTCGCAAATTATACTGGGTTCGGGACGTATCGTGGGACTTCTCAAGATTCTTCCGGACAATCTCATGTATCTTGGCGAACATTTGTTTTCGCCTCGCCTTCCTCTCCTCCTCAGAGAGTTCTTCACCATGGCGTGCGAGGCGATGGTCGGATCCCTGTTCTGCTAACTCTTGCCCGTGGGTGATAAAGTACGTCGTAAACCCTGTGGAGGAGTGCACACTTGTGTTTAGCATCATCTCAATTTCGGGTATCTTCGTGTCCCACAGTCGCTGGTCGGTTTGTACGAAAGTGCGAATAGCCGCATTTATTGTTCGGTTCACTCGCTCTACAGGGTTCGATTGTGAATGATACCGGGAGTTCAACCAGTGCGTGATTTTGAAGAGATCTAGAAGTTCTTTGAAGTTTCTCGAAACGAAAGAGCTGCCATTGTCTGTGATAATGGTTTCAGGGACAGAATTTATGAAAAACCACTGATTCTTCAAAATCACACACAAGGTTGAACTATCCAGCTTCTTCACCGGGTGAATCATCACCCACTTTGAAAAGTAATCGCAAATCGCTAGGATGTGCTGATTGCCTTTCCGACTACGTGGCAGAGGACCCACAAAGTCCATAGAAATGATCTGCCACGGTCGGGACGCACAACGCATTTTTCCCATTTCGACGGTCGTCTTTACAAAAGACGGTTTGACCTCTTTGCAGGTAGCGCATTCTTGAATATAGGTCCTAATTTGTTTAGCCATCTTAGGCCAATAATGGCGTTGCTGTATACGGGCAAGAGTTTTACTAAAACCAGTATGAAATTGATTATCATGGGCCTGTTTCAACACTCCGGGGACTGCATCGGTGGGAAGGACTTGTTTCCATTCGAAACGGGAATCGAACGGTATATTTTTTGTGGTAACAAACTTAAGCAATCTACCGTTCTCGACCTTAAAGTCGACGCAATCGTCGGGACGATTGATGACCTTCTCTTTGAGGGAAGTATACCACGTTGAAGTAGGTGAATCTTGGACAGCAGCAATACTCCGTGACAGGGCATCCGGGACAACATTTCCTTTACCCTTTCGTACGTGTACTACTGTCATGTCGAATTGCTGAAAGTCCAAGCTCCATCGACTACAACGGGAACCAACTTTCCACTTCGTCTTGAGGATGTGGGTCAACGCCGACGAATCCGTCACTAAGGTGAAATGGTAGCCTTCGATATACCCCCTTAATGCTTCAATGGAGAGCAGAGCGGCAAGAGCCTCTTTTTCAGCAGCGTGGTAGTTCTTTTGAGGAGTGGTGAGCTTGCGGGAAAAATAGGATATAACTCTCTCACCATCCGCTTGCTGCTGAGTGAGTACTCCCGCAACAGCTACATCGCTTGCATCCGTCTGGATAATAAACCCTCGGGAGAAGTCGGGACTTCCCAGAATCGGTGCTGTGATGAGCTGCTCCTTTATAAGACAAAAGGCTTTGTCTGCTGCTTCATTCCAGCCGATGATCTGCTGCTTCATTCCAGCCGATGTTTTCGTTTTCAGGAGATCCGACATTGGCCCACAAATCTTGCTGAAGTTTGGAATGAAGCGTCGGTAATAATTTGCCATCCCGAGAAATCTCCTAAGCTTGGTGATCGTGGTCGGCTTTTCGTATTCCACAATTGGTCAAATTTTGTCGGGATTCCCACGGAGGCCTTGAGAGTTTAGGAGATATCCCAGGAAGGAAATTTCCGGCATTCCAAACCGCGACTTCTCGAGATTTATCATAAGGTTGGCTCTGTTTAGTCTACGTGCAATTTCCCGAAGTAATTGTACATGATGCTCAAATGTCTCCGCTACCACGACTATATCGTTGAGGTAGACGAAGACATAAGGTTCCAATTCACCATGACTAAGAACTTGGTCCATTAACCTTGCAAGGGTAGCCGGTGCAGCGCCTAGTTTTCCGCGTTAATGCAACCTTTACTGTTCTACATAGAGTTGAATGCGCGCGCGATTGTTTTTCTGCCCGGAGAACGAGCCAACCGGCAGGTGCTTGCGTAGCAGCAAAGCTACCCGCCGGCGACAAAAAAAAAACTTTATTTTGACTCCGCAAAAAGTTTATTACGACCCAGAAAAACAACCGCGCGGGCATCGGACGCGAAGTCTAGGTCACAGTGAGCATGAGTGACGAGAACTCGCAATGTGGTGAGAGTTCTAGATTTTCTGAGAGTCGTTTTTTTTAGGTCGATATTTAAGCCCCGGCGGGGCGAAGACGAGGGTCTTTTTTAGTTGTAAGTTTTGCCGAGCAGGACGGGCACCGCATCTGGTGACAGCGAAAACGGCCTGAGATTCTGGTGCGCTATTCTGACTGGTACCTAGAACCAGGGACATGTAGTAGTGGTAATAAGAATTTAGTGAAGAGTTTTAGTGAATTGTTGAACAAATTAGACTAGGACTTGGCTTGCATAGTGTTGGACGAAAGAATCCAAAAGTTCGCAGTGGAAAGTCTCGAGGATTGTGTGTAGGTGTACGGGAATAGTCCGAAAATTACTGTAAAAGAACGGCAGCAGAAGGTGGCGGGAGGTTTTGGCTGCTCAATTTGGATCCAACGGAGAAATTGCTGTCAGTGACGAAAATAAAGACTGTGCCGTTTCGGTGGAACAGATGAGCATCGCGATGAAAGCAGTACACTAAGGTTTTTTTTTTGCACGGTGGATACGTTCCACTTTTAGTATGGAACCGTGTAAAAAAAGACTAAATAGAGTTGATAAATTCACATGCTTATACATTTTATATTGCTCCGATTTTTTTGTATGCGTTACCTTTCCATGCAAAGGTCAAAATACAGTTTTTAGTAGTAACAACAAAAATTGTGATTTTTTTTAAAAACTGCTATACATACTCAGATTATTTTACAGAAATCTGTAAAGTTTTACCGAATTCTCAACAGCTGAATGTTCGGTAATCCAATTTTACGGATTTCGGTAAAATTTTACCGAAATCCGGTAAATTTTTTACAGATATCTGTATAACTTCACCGAAATCCGTAAAATCGGATTACCGAACGTTCAGCTGTTGAGAATTCGGTAAAACTTTACAGATTTCTGTAAAAAAATCTAAGTGTGTATGATTACTTTTGACCCAAAACGTAAAATGTGATTTGAATTTGGTCGATAACTTGTTTGGTTCTGGAGTTATCGCCAAAAACAACCCGTGTAAAAAAACCGTGCAAAAAAAAACTTTAGTGTATTGTTCTGGTAAGTGAAAAACTGGATATATATTCTGATTTTTATAAAACAATATTGCAATCAAATTCGGTTAGCTATACACTCAAAAAAAATAAATCACATATTTCCACTGAAATTTCAAATTACTTTTATGTGATTTCCCCATGGAAAATTGCACCGCAGTCATGTGGATCAAATGTGTCGAATAAATTGTATATGATTACACAAGTAGAAATCTTCATTCTATGTGATATTCAGATGAGAATCACTGGTTTTATTATTGGAAAATATTCAAGTGTATGTGTAGTAGTTGCTAGGTGAAATATCTTTTCAGTGTAGTTGAAATTTTTTTTTCTCAGTGACAATTTCTTAAGTCTCAGATTCTAGCGTACTAGAATTGACACAAGTAAACGATTTTGAGCAACTTGAAGAAATTCAAGAATTTATTTTCAAGAAGTTTAAAAATATAAACAAAAGCAGATACAGAACACGAACCAAACAAGGAATTTTCCATAAAAGAGAAGCGTTAAACGCTGCTATAGAAGAATTCGAGCATATTGTAAAAAAATATGAAAATCTAGATGATACAGTAATTTGGAACGAACTGACCGATAGGTTAGAGATAATAGAAGTTAAACATAGACATTGTTTAGAACTACTGGAACAAACGAAACCTATTAAAGATTCAGTGTTTCGTTCTGGGACGGTTAGAAATTTACGGAATAGACGCGTATCTTGCAATGAGTCTATTTCCGAGGAAACGCAAAAATTAACAATTTTCAAGGTTTCAATCTCGGGGACGGATTTATATTTTGGCCCAATCCGAGATCCCAATATTTTGTCATCAACGGTTATTGACGATAATGATAGGAGTAACTAAAACATCGGCATTAAACGCATTACGAGATTTCAGTTTAAAATTTGATAAAGTTTATAAAAGTTATATTGCAAAAATGGTATACGAGTTCCCTACTACGAAGGCAATTCAATGCATTCCGGAGTTTCGAGGAGCCACTGTTGAATTAGATGGATTCTTATTTCAGATTGGGCATTTCGCTAATGCTCTTCCCAAAAAAACGAGAAGGTCAACCGGACAACCCTGTTAACACTGCGGAAAGGGAATTAATTTATGTTGTTTTATCAAAATTGAAAGGTCCTGCTGCTGCACAGTTTAAGCGTATTAAAGCAGAGACGTGGAGAGAAGTCAGAGATAATCTTCAAAAAGAGTTTGGGGATAATCTCAAACTGGAGGAATTTTTCCTTAGGTTGAAACATTGGAACAGGGTCCAACTGAAACTTTCCAAAGTTACAAAGACCGGACATTAATATTGAAGGCTTATATTGATGAATATGAAAAGAACCACGAGCGTCTGAACAACGACAACGAAACATATGCACAACGTAATCTTAGACTCCATTTCCTGGGCGGTCTTAAAAACAGGAATTTGAAGACTTTGGCAAAGTCTCATAAGGGAGAGACTCTAGAAAACCTGATGGAATATTTAGAAGAGGAGTGTATACACCCAAAATACTGGAAGCAGGCAAGAATTGTTCGTTTCCAAAAAACACATTTCTTGTATCCGTTTCTGTCAACAGTTTTATCTAAGACACAGACCCTTCGATCCAAGCAAATTATTATGCTATTAAACTACTTAAAACCGCACACACCAAGACATCGTTTTTATCGTTTTGCTTTAGGCTTCATCATTTGTGTCAAAACTAACACGTATTTGTGTGAGTGCGAACATCTCTGTGGCAAAAATAAATGAAATTCGACATGGAGTTTTCATAATAGCCAATGTTGTAAACGTAAACAATGACTTCTTCCGCAAAAATCTCGATAATGATAACTTAATGATAGTGAATTGACAAGATGATTGTACGAAAGAGGAATCTATTTTACAATAGAAGTGGTAGTTTACTCGAGCGAGATTGCATTTTCAATAAATTTGAGTAAGAAGCCATTGTTTACCTTTGCCACATTGGCCCTTATGAAAAATCCATGTCGAGTTGTACGGAGTCGGTGTTTTTTCATAAAATATAGTTTCATTGTGCTGCGCTGCTACTCGAGCTGAAAAACTTTTATATAAAATAAAATCCCAGCTTGATGCTTCCGCTGTTGGTGGCTTCATGGCATCCGGATGGGGTGCGTACTGTAACTGGTTGATTCAGAATTGTTCCGCTTCATCGATTTGACCGGGCGCAAAATTTGGTGCATCCTCTAGGGTAGCATTTCTTTGAGCATTCTGTTTCTTCTGGGCTTCGGTAATTCGGAGTATGACTGTTCATCATAAAATTTATAAAGAGCTTCGAGCATTTTGGGTAGATTTAGAGATCATTCTTGGATCACCCCGGAAAATGTCTCTCCTGGCTTCGTGTTGGTCGCTGTATGAAAAGTGTTATTATATAATGTGTTTTTTTCGTTACATTGAGATATTTGTCCTCGTAAGACCTGAATATTTCGCTGATTGTAGAATGGTATCGTTCTACAATTTCATTAGTTTCACTGCTTTTAATAGGTTTGAAGTAGGGTAACGGGATGTAATGTTAGCCTAGCTCCTTCATTCGGCCTATGTACCAAATGTGTCATTAATTTAGCGATAATCAACAAAATCATGTTGCTATTGGGATGGCTGATGCACTCCGAAGGAATTGAGACAATATTAATCAAATTATAGTTGTTCACTTCCGCGTAATTTTCGATTTTTTGAACATTTGGGTCATCATGATTTCGCTGGATAAGCTAAACAGATGATCTACACGATCTTCAAGTGATCTAAATTCGGCTTAATTGAATCGATAATGCAAGTAATGCAGTCTGGATGTGCAGAAAATAGTTACACGTTAAAAACTAACTGTTCACATAGCTAAAATAACAATGATTTTACAAGAAAATCATAGACCCAATGTTGGGGACATATTTTTTTGTATTTTCCCAACTATGGCCTGTTGTATCAATTACGTAGTAAAAACGTAGTTATTGGTATAATTTAAAGTGGACATGCATGAATTGACGGTTGTTTATATTCAAGTGGCTTATCTAAACAAAAACCGATTTAACTAAATCATTGTATAGTGAATTATAATGCTCTCATTGCTGAATGGCAGATAAATCATATATGATCATCACTTAAGTGTTTCGAGGCTGTTTTACTTTATTTGTTTTGTCAATTTGTCATTAATTTGTTTTGTGAAATGTTGTATTAAGTAAATCGAATACAGCTAGCAATGCCTTAATCCATAAAATTAGAAGAAAAAACCCGCATTAATCCACCGATGGTGAGACTGAACCCTTCTTACACATCACCAGAATTCAAATGTGGGCAATATTGTACTGGACACATATTTTCATCAGAAATTTCAAGAAAATTCAGAGATATTCAATATGCCATACATTCAATTTATAAAATGAACTATTTGTCAATCCTGAGCGTATTGTTCAGCGATGTGATTAAAATATTACCATTAATAGTCTTTAATGACCTGTTTATGTTAGATATATAAAAGGGGAGATTACATAAATATTAGAAATTTCATAAAATCAGTCCATAAAATGATTCAATAAGCTTAATAAGTACATTTTCTTTGAAAATTGGTTATAGTAAATGCAGACTAATTTTCGAATATACTCGTTGCAGTTCAAAACCAGACCACTCGAGCCAATCGATGCTGCTCTAATTCTATACAGTCGCATAGTGTGGCTAGTCCCCTGTATGTGCTATACAACGCACCAGATGCGACACAATAGAATGCAAGCGGCATCGATTGGTGTGATTGGTCTTGTTTGGTTTTGCACTGCAACGAGTATATTTTCATCTCACAATTATGTGCTCTCAGGTATTGTTTTGGTCATATCTCCATGAAGGCACAGAGAACAGACATCCAAGCTAGAGTGCCCTCCGTGTGTAAATTTCTGTAACTACCATTTTAAAATTACAGCTTGTTTCCGTTAGTTTTGGTGATTCGTATGTTGATGGCGCCACCTGCGTGCCTTGAGATTTGATAGGCTGTCAATTTTAGTTTGGTGAAACCTAGACAAGGCGGCGCTGATTTTCCAACGGTTTGCTTTTGAAAATTTACACAGTAAATTGAGAAAAAAATGTTCGAGCCTGGATGTCTGTTCTCTGTGATGAAGGATTATCCAATCATAATGAAATTTTGACCAGTTATTTGGAGATTTCATAGCTTTGATTTGGCACCAACAAAACTAAAATCGGTACACAAATAGCTCAGTATGTAATCGGAGACTAAACTGTTTGATTACTATTATAATAGGCCTTCAAGTACTGTTTCGTTCATATCTTCGTAACGAAATGTTCCAATGAAAAAAAAAATCAATAACGTTCTATGGGAATGTTGAAGCTTGCATTTGCCGTCAACAGAACTGAAATCTGTTCACAGATGACTGAGAAACCGATGTGACATTATTTGTAACGCACACACACACATACGCACACACACACACACACACACACACACACACACACACACACACACACACACACACACACACACACACACACAAACACACACACACACACACACACACACACACACACACACACACACACACACACACAGGCATGTGCTCAGTTCGTCGAGCTGAGTCGAATGGTATATGACACTCGGCCCTGTGGGCCTCGGATAAAAAGTCGAGTTTTCAAGCGATCTTAATACTCTTCTATTGATAGATTTTAGAAGAAAATACCACAATCGTGCCAAAGTGAATTTTGATTCGGTGTTCAGGATTAGTTTGAAAATTAATCAGTGCAAGAAGAGTGTATTAGACACAGATATGATTTTACTACCAGAAGGTTTCCGACATGTCGGCGACGGCCGGGTTGGTGTAGACGGACGACGGCAGCAGCTGCGGTCCAGCAGGACTTGGCCATCTAGGATATCGAGGACAGCTAGTTTGCCAAGCAACAAATAATTTATTTCTACCATATTTTGAAGAAAATATCTAATATCCTGTTTTATTTTATTTTGTCTATTTTGTTTTGTTTTGTTTTGTTTTTCGTTATGCTTGTCTCTTTTCAGTAACATTGGAGCGGCTCATTGCTTTTGGCAAAAAGTGCTACATACTTTCAGCGTATCGTTAACCAAAACGAACCCGGCTGCAAACCTTTCCCCAACTATCCAACATCCCAGTGATTTCTCGTGGAAGTGCAGAGAATTTCTCGGCTTCCTAAAAAGCGAGTATCATGTCAACACTCTCCTTCCCATTCCCTACTTGACCAGCATTCGGGCACGGCTGGCGCCGGTATTGCTTTATAATGGGTCACCAGTTTTTACACATTGAAGATGTATGTTAGTCCCAAACATCATCTGTTGGTTCTTTGTGCAAATACAGCTGATCTGCCAATAACGGAATTGCATGCGTGGGCGGTCAATCATGCTCATGCTCATGCTCTTAATACCCTTCTATTGATGTAAGAAGGGTAAAAACGTACAAAGACTGTATTTAGTAATAAATCCATCGAATGGGACGAAGTTGCATCCATGAATAGACCCAATTTGGTGCCTATAGACCAACATTAAATCCATATCTCTTGAATGTTTCTGACTTTATAATAAGAGTTGTGTAACTTTTCGTGACACATACTACCAAATGTCTTATCAAACTTATCTTAACAAGTGTTTAACTAGTTGAATCTCGCTTACAGCTTAAAAACTTGAGTTTTAATGAGTTATAATGAAAAATGTAATCGATCATTGCATAATACGCTGAGTTAAGGGACACATACCCTACTATTGAACATTTAGATTGTCGAGTATTCTTCTTAACTCAATTGATTTTGACGAAGTTTCGTGGTTTGAAATCATCAATCTTTGACTACCATAGAAGGGGCTTTCTTTATGTCTGGTAGAGCTAATTTTTTGCAGGTAACTGCGTTTCAAACCGAGTTAGTTGGTCTACGATAGACAAAAAAAAGGAAAAGTTGTGAAATACATATATGCTCATGTGAATATTATTGGTATAGGCGTCTTCCCGTGCTTAATTCTGTACGGTTTCCTACAATGACATACATGTGGTGCATACAATGCACGTACGTACGTACGAATCTTTGTTTTCATATTGGGAAAATACCATCATCAGAAACTCACGAGATTTCTCATAGCAGGATTTTTGAGAACAAAGACCAAATTTTGTCTTTGTTCTAGAACAGCATCTTCAAATTGCCCGCAATTGCTGATTTGCTTTGACTCCTTCCAGATTTAGCATTTTGCTGTGAAAAGTGTGATTTATGGGTCCCATTTACACGAATTTCAAATAAAGTTAAATAGACTCTAAAAGTTAAAATTTTTTGTTTATGCATGGTATAAATGTTTTTAATTCGATGCACATACACACCAAACGTGCAGCAACACAAGCAGAATTTAAGAGACAATGTATTACGTACGTCAAAGCTGCCCTTTGAACAGCTACTCTCTTAACTTTGTACTGACCAATTGTGTGTTATTACAACGGATATTTTGTATGGTTTATTGTTCAATGATTGTTAACAAACAATTTTTTTTGTCTCGTTGATGTTTGTATTTTTATTTTCTTGTTAATATAACTAAATTAGCATCTCCTGTGTGTACTTTAGAAATGATTGAACCACTCGAACGTTTACAGGTATAGATGACTTTTTTTTATTAATAAATTGAGAGCTTTTGCTGTTTGAGGGGTTTTTTGGACCAGAATGTCAGAATTGAGTTGAAGTTACGGTTGTTGCCCATAGTTTCTAAACTTCGGGGGATTTCAATTACAGGCGATGTCCTGGAGTTTGTTGATCTTTTTGGTCACTGGGTTATGATCACGAAAATTTGAAGTTCAAATCAACGGCATTTTTTTATTTATTATTTTCCTGTATAGTGAAAGAAATTAATCCAGGAGTTTATGTCTGTACACGCTATCAGATCGTTTTTGTTTTTAAATCTGACTAAATTGTTGTTCAATATTGAATTAGCTTAATGATCAATCGGCCAGCTCAGACCATTGTGGGTGTATGTGGCGGGACCATCATCATCATTTTTTAATTATTTAAAAACTATGTTAACCAACAACCCTACATTTGTAGGCAACATTTCATTGAACCATGCCTTTCGACGGCTTAAATGTCATGCGTTATCATGAGCCTGTGCATTTTATTCTAGAAAGAGACCACAGACCATATGGGACAGGATCCCTGAAGTTTTCTGAAGAACTTTCCAGAATTTCACTGCAAAACATCCCGGAAGTTCTCTGAAGAACTTCCCTGAAGTTCTTTACAGTACTTTACTGAAGTGCTCTGCAAAACTACTCTAGATTCTCTACAGAAATTCCCTAAAGTTCTCTGCAAAACTTAAGTTCTCTGAAAAACTTCTTTGAAGTTATCTGAAAGACTTCCCTGAAATTCTTTGCAGAACTTCCCTGAAATTTTCTGAAGAACTTCCATGAAATTATTTGAAGGACTTATCAAATGTTTTGGGAAGCTTTTCTCTCAAGACTTTCTTCTACTTAAGGACTATGAAAAACATTCTTGAAGTTCTCTGCGCAACTTCCCTGCAGTTTTCTGAAGAACTTTCCTGAAGTTCTCTGAGAGACTTCCCTGCAGTTCTCTGAAGAAATTCCCTGAAGTTCTCTGCAGAACTTTCCTGAAGGTCTCTGAAGAACTTCCATGAAGTTCTTTGAAGGACTAACCCGAAGTTTTGTGAAAATTTTCTCTGAAGTCATCAGAAGAACATCCCTGAAGTTCTCTGCAGAACTTCTCTGAAAAACTTCGGTGAAGTTCGCTGAAGATGTTTCATGAAGTTCTCTGAAGCATTTTCCTGAAGTTCTCTGCTGAACTTCCCTGAAGTTCTCTGAAGAACTTTCATAAAGTTTTCTGAAGGACTTGCCAGAAGTTCTCTGAAGGGCATGTCTGAAGTTCTCTGCTGAACTTCCCTGAAGTTCTCTGCACAACTTCCATGAAGTTCTTTGCTGAACTTCCCTGAAGTTCTCTGCAGAAGTTCGCTGAGGAACATTCATGAAGTTTTCTAAAAAACTTGCCAGAAGTTCTATGAAGGGCATGCCTGAAGTTCTATGCAGAATTTCCCTGAAATTTTCTGAAGAACTTGGGTGATGTTCTTACTACTAATTTTTCTTCTAATTTCTAGTTTTATTTAAAGTTTCTATTGAAGGATTTGGTGAAATTAGAGTCCTTCGCAGCCATTTGTGCCTTTTGGTAACTTTATGCTTCTATTGTTTTCCAAGGTTATCGTTTTAGCACCACCCAGGGAATACTATACTCAATGATTTCATTATCTCCAATCCACTCAACCAATTGCAATGTTTTGTGATATAGTGGGCGGAATAGTATAATTTGAGATAACTCAATGCAGACGTCTTCCAAATTTAGCAGATCGACAGGCAATCGGTGGATATCGTTTTAGCACCATCCAGGGAATACTATACTCAATGATTTCATTATCTCCAATCCCCCAACCAATTGCAATGTTTTGTGATATAGTGGGCGGAATATTATAAGTTGAGATAACTCAATGCAGACGTCTTCCAAATTTAGCAGATCGACAGGCAATCGGTGGATAACCACCTGGTACCTCATAGCAATAAGCTTAGAAGCGGACGGAAAGGTTCAATAACCAACATTCCCCCGCGAATATAGGGAAGAGAATCTCCTCCCAAAAGTTCACACCCACAGCATTAGAATGGAGCCCTGGAATGACAGAATAAACCCAATAGATGGGGTCGAAGAGTCCATCCTCGTTCCGCGAAATGTTAACAATATGGAGGAGGCAGTCCCATGCACCCTATCCAAATCGTTTCACTTGGGCGTCCTAAGGGTCCCTCCCTTTTCCCGTTACATAATAGGTCGTGGATATATAACGTATATTTTGTAGGGAAAGGTCCATTAATTATGTCACGTAGTAAGGGCGGAGGGAGAGGGTTGGGAAAATGTGACAATCCATTAAAAAAACTACAAGGTACAGCCCAATGGGGTTGTGTGCAGAGGTGATGTAGGACTACGAAGCAATGTGCAATCTAGATCGCTTGATTGTTTAAAGAGTGGCCGAAATTAGTTTCGTTCCAACCCAGATTGTGCAAAGTCGTTGAAGCTCAAAGAACATGAAGGCCCCAGGTTTTGATAACATCTTCAATTGAGCCCCCAGTTCTATAACCATCTGGCGATGGTTTCCAACCAATGCCTCCGACTTGGCTACTTCCCCTCGTGTTGGAAGTCAGCCAAAGTCATCCCCATCCAGAAACCTGGGCCCTCAGCCTTCTCTCAGGAGTATAAAAACTGTTTGAGAAAGCGATTCACCGTTGGCTTCTCTCGTCTGCAAACGAGCTTAACATCTTGCTCGACGAGCAGTTAGGATTCCGACGTGGTCGCTCAACAGTGCACCAACTTAACCGAGTAACCAACATACTGAAGCGGAACAAGTCTGTTGCGAAATCATCTGCCATAGCACTTCTCGATATCGAGAAAGCCTTTGATAACGTGTAGCACAATGGCCTGGTGTATAAGCTTAAAAGATACAATCTTCCCATCTTCCTGATGAAGATAATTAAAAATTATCTGTCGGACAGGACCTTCCGTGTTTCGCTGCAGGGTGCAGTTTCTGATGCAAAGAAGATCTCCGCCGGTGTTCCGCAGGGAAGTGTACTAGGTCCACTTCTGTTCAACCTATAAATTTGCCTAAACAACACAACGGTGGAATGGGCCAAATCAGCTGTCTATCTTGGCATTACCATAGACAGCAAGCTTATTTTCAGGGAGCAGGTTGACAAAACTGTCACAAAGTGTAACGTTCTGTTGAAGCTACTGTACCCATTGATCAACTGAAGGTCTACATTATCCCTGAAAAACAGGCTTGCTGTCTACAAGCAAATCATACTTCCAGTTCGAGTACGGCTTGCCAATCTGGGAGAGTTGCGCGAAAACACATCACCTGAAACTTCAGCGTGTTCAATATAAGTTCCTCAGGTTGATCCTGAACACCGCTCCGAGCACTAGAACATTTAAGGTCCACCGTCTGGCCGAGATAAAAATGCTCGACGATAGCTTTAGTGAGTCTATCAATCGGTACAGGGCACGCTGCCTGACATCGGATCACCACGTCATTCGGAATCTAGTTCCCCACTCCTAGGATTTTCAAATTGTAGTTGTAGTTGTAGTTCTAGAATTAGGTTGTCAAAACTAAACAAACAATGCGCCAAGGGCTGATCTGAAAATTAATTTAAAACATAAACACACTAAATACATAAACAATGCCAAAGAGCCCAATGGCCTAAAACACTTCATTTGTAAATTTAGTATATAAGACAAAGAATGGATAAATAAAAAAAACAATTTTAGTAGTAGTAGTGCCACTGCCAGCAACTAATTCGCTATGCGCAAT
>JASCZW010016084.1:0-19324 GCA_034211315.2 Aedes japonicus | reverse complement strand
AAGCCATATTGCTGGTTTGTTTTTAACCACTGTAGGTGTCAAATCAAACCAATGTGATGTTTGTGCCCAATTCAACGTAAAATTTGTTAAATGAAATTGGAATATATGTTTGTGTTTACCTTTTTTTCTCGGGGTTGGAATGACCTTTTACACAATCTTGATAGTCTTTCAGCAAGGTCGATGTTGCTTTCTGGCGAAGCTTGCGCTTAATTTCAGGCAATGTAGTGTCATCAGAGCGCATAGAGGGTTATGAAATCGCTGGATTTTTTAATAAATTCCGAAGCAGCCACTTTGAGGATTCGTTAGTTCAGTAATAATTACGTTGCCCACCAAGCCTGAGTCCAAATGAATGTTTTACTTCTGTGAGCTCATCATTGCTGTATGGAACTACTTCTTGGATGTTCGGAAAGTATACGCTTCAAATTTTTGAATGTTTCAAAAATATAGGAGCACTCTGAACAAACAAATGGAAGCTCCGATTGCTTGTGCTGACATTGTGCACAATGGAAATGGTCCCTGGTTCCGCAAACATACCCGTTAACAATTTTATCACATCCAGGTAAAATGGCACTGAAAGCCTTTATTTAAATAATGTTTTGATAACCACATTTAATGAAATTTGTTGCGGCAGTTTACCTTTTCAAAAGATTCTACAACTTCCACGTCCACTGGCCAATCGTTCCATTTATCAAAAATAATGCTGCGTATAAATAGGAATATTCACTGCTAGCCCAATTTCACTGACAGACGCTGAACGTATCAACCGGGAGGATAAAATTTCACGCAGTTCGGTTTTTGTTCACTTAAAATTGAGTAATACGAATTAAATCAAATTGTTAATATATTTCACTCCATATTTGAAAATCAATCACCAATTTGATATATGGATATCATTTTCATAAATGAGTGAATTTAATCAAAAACGAGTTAACATCAGCGAGCGAAGTTTCAAATTTGAGAATTTCGCATTGACCTCCGTGTCGAGATCTTACGGCTTTCATAGGTCGGCACAACGAGAAGATTACGTAACAAATGTTTAATGCGCAATCAACGTCACACGTATCTTCTGCAATCAACTATATTGACCGAATTGATTGGCCAGCGACAAATACTGAAGAACTATCATTCCATCTAATTGAAACAACTTTTAACGGAAACGACGAGCCAAGAACTAACTAAACGCCCGTATTGGTTCAAATAGATCGTTATTACAATACGATTCCAGTTTATCCTTACTCATCTGTACAAAGAAGACTGAATCGATAAACATTATGACAACAAACGCTAAAGGTGAAGATGAGCCACCGGACACCGGCAGTTCTGTCGCCGTTCCATCGGTTTTTCACTGGCCTTCTCGACGCCTTTTGCCCTCAACCAGGCCCGATCGTTCCTTCTCGCTCAGTGCTGAAAGCAGCTTCGTAAACAAACACCGGTTCCTGTGATGTCCATCGCAAGGGTGAATCGCTGACCCTGTTCAATGACCAGAGCGGGCCGCATCAGGCGTAGTTGCAATCAGTATCCCCACCAGCATCACCATCTCCTCAACAACGCACTTGGGTTGCGTGTCCCAAAGCACGCGAGAACATCTGCAGCGCCACGAAGCCGGCAACGGCTTCGGTGTATTGACCGCCTTCCTCCGGTTATACACAATCCGGCTTCGAAATTGTCGTTATTTATCCAGAGCCCGGTTTGCACATCACCACCACGCTTTGATGTCGTCACGTCGGATAACGCCACGCACTAGGCTCCAAGCTGGTCGCCGGTTTGGGCCTTCGAGGATTTTGGGGAACATCTCGACGCTGGCAATGGTCATTTGACAGACCCACCTGTTGGTTATCAAAGATAGTGATTTAGAGAATCGAAACACGATGAGATGAGGATCTACCTGCTGTAATCCACAAATTCGCATTCGTGCCCTTCTTCACGTTCCACGCTCCAGACGTCCAGTGACAACAGCCTGTCCAGAATACCAGCAAATGGATCTGACCGCGAACAAAAACGGCTGTCCAAGTTTGCTGAGTTGAGTCACACATACTGTCTTTTTCTTCCAGCACCTTTTCACGGCATCATTCTGATTTCACTTTACCTCCAGAGCGCGGGGCGCGCTCGAGCTCTTGATTACGGGAACATTGTCTGACGAAACCATCTGAGACACCACCATTGATTTCATATCTCCACCAGTTCATCATCTTTGATCGTCAGTCAACGAACTTTGTTGATGAAATACCACGATGTGATCAACTCCAATTCGTTGAAACAGCAGATGTTCTCGTTTGCGGCATAGCAATCGCCCAGAAGTAACACTACCAAAATGGCACCACCATTTGATACTTGTTCCGGTAATCATGTTCTTAACAGAATCGGCATGGTCCGGACAATCAGGGGCCAGTGTCGATTCTCCGTCTGGTACCAACATATTAAATATCGACTTACGCCTTCGCTTTCTTCTGGAGCGTTGTCACGTTCATATTTTTGCCGTCAAATCCAGATTCAGAACCTGGCAACGCAGCCGTCAGGGTAGTTTTTCCGTGGTCAACAGTGTCCAATCGTGTCGATCGCCAGGTGCGGTTTGTCCTGCCGGAACACCCACCTTCCGGCGTAGAACCGCCTTCCAGATGATGATGGGTGGATCGCATCAGGCCAGCGTCATGCTGAACAAGACCTGGCAGATTCTTACGAGCCACCAGGCATGAATGATTACAAAATTAACCTCACGCCATCTCACTCAAATCTTCCGGGGCAGAGTGAAAGAAACGCCGCAGGTGCCAAATCAATCACTGCTTACCTGGGTGAAGGACCGCACAACGTTGCGAAGGTGGACATTTTAATGCCTGGTTGCGCTTCTTTCGCAAGATTTTATTGCGAGAACACGAAATCAGTTGTAAAAAGCAAGTGAAAATTCGATTTTTCGCAAGACCTCGTCCGCGTTCTCTTGTGCCTTTGGGATCGATTGTCGCATTTTACGTTTGCGCGAGATTTTAGAGGTTGTGGGATTCTCCGGTTGCGGTCGAAACAGAGTCGTTCTGCAGACGTCCTTATACCAGAAAGGTCAGCAGCAGGGTGAAATGGCGATAGCGTCTTGACGTTATTGTCGGTACAAGAGAAATCTGTTATGGAGTAACAACTATTACAACCAGATTTATATGTTATAGTATTTTCAACATAGACTACATTTTTCTTTTCGATACATGACACTTGATTCAAAATTTTGAAAAATGAAGGTGCAAAATTGAATGGTTTTGGAACGCAAATAACTCTCTTAAATAATATAAACGGGTATTCATATACTGATCGAAAACTGCAGAGAAAAACCTTGTATTTAAATTTAATATCGTAATGTTAGTACATATGGCGCAGCACCACTTCCATATGACAAACATATGTTCCACCAACTGAATATGGATCAGGTTGAAACACTTTTCAGGTCTCGTGCAACGAAGGTGTTTGAAACTGTCTACTTCTTCAATTTAAATTGTATGTCACTAAAGTTTTACACTTCAATAGTCATTCTATTGAACATACTTTTGGACGATCATAAAGTACGATGTTTGAAATGATGTTATGACCATAGGGAAGAAAAAGATGCGTTTTTGATATTAAGCTACGTTACTTATACCAAACCAGATTACTAAATGATCGACATTTTACCGATTCAAGACGAGAGGTGCTCAACGCTTTGTCTACACCCACCAGTGCCTTCTGTCCTCAAAACACGTCAAATATATAAATTCAGCAGATGAATAATCTAAATTGTTCTACTGTATCGCTCTGTTGAAGCACCTTCAAATTCTTCACAATATTCTTTCTACTGAGAAAGATTCATAATATTTACTAAGGAAAATCACAGAGATCAAAGAACACTGATGTGTTCGTTATTACAACAGAACCTCTGAGGTGAAACACAAACAAAGTTTATATGGCAACAGTGGCATGTAATACAATATAGTGAGAAAAGGTTACAGAAAGTATAAAGGCAAATGATATCAATTTGTTGATTATACGGCAAAAATCATAGATATTACCACTGTTTTTTTATCAGTGTATCTATGTCAATCCATCAAACAGAGAAAGAAAACCGTCTGTATTGCGTATATACGTCGCATTGGAAACCAAATAAGATGGATATTATTGCTTCCAACACAGCGCAGTCATGCTAGCGACATAATTTCTCATCAATATTTTGATATTTGATTACATACTTTTTGCGAATTTCGTACCGTCGACTTCAAAGTTGTATTCACATCAAGCTATTTAGACCTTAAGGTTCAGTTGTTGAGACCAGTAAATTTTTACAGATTGCCGTAAAAATCGGCTCGTAGATAGTCTCGCTCACTGGCGGTAAAATTTACAGACGAATATGGTTGAAGTTCGAGCCACTGTCGTTCAGCGACAGCAACCATCACTACTTCTCCAGCTGCTGGAGAAACTTACAAAATTATTGGCAGAGGCAAACCAGCACCATTACATTTCTGCAATATGTTTTTATCGCCGCGCGTGCGCCTGTTGTCCGGTAGAAAGATCATTGAGCTGCAGCGTCGTGGAGACATTAACGTTATTCTGTAGGCTGACATGCTGGTGGTCATGATGAATTTTTCCACCATCTGATCGCTGGCTACACGTGACGTCGTTGCTGACGCACTACCAGATCACCTCCTGGCAAGATCCGCCTCACTGATCGATTTTCCGTTCGTCTCCTACCGATTTGCAGCACGCACCGATTCAGCACAATTAATAATGGTCAACAATTGCGACGCCAGGAACCTCTCGGACGAAGACTTCCCGATGTTGCATTTTCGATCCATGTTGTACGCCAAGCATAGAAATTTTCCAGGGTTTCCTCCGCGCCGGCATCATCAGCTCGGCAAGTGAAACGCTCATGGGCTTCATGACGCTGATGCGATGAAATAGTCATCCAGTTTTCCTGACACGCTGCTGCAGGATTAACCTCTTTTTCGTCCGGCAGCTGCGTCTGCCTCCTGCGATACTAAAAAGTTGTTCCGTCGGTGAATCGAACAGTCCGTAAAGCGTATCATTTTCTCCACTGTTCCATCCTTCATTTTCGCTGTTTTTAGGCAAATTTCAAACCCTTGCTTCCAGGTGGCCCATATGTTCTTGCGGTCCGATAGAGGGACTCCTACAATCGAAAACGAAGGCAGCTTCGAAAAGATTTTGTTTTCATCTATCGTATTACTTAAAAAAATGTCCAATCAGTTCAATAGTACTGACAACTCAACTTTAAACAAATGATAAATTAGTGCTAACAGTGAATGCGAATTCCAATCTTCTGCCACCCATACGCAGCGGAACCAAACTCGACTACTTTCTTGGTTAACCAGCTGGTTAAATGTGTTCTCTTGATACAGAGCTACTTCTTCATAGCTTGTGGCTAGCAGTTCCCCGCTTCTGTGCCGCTATCTTGACGCGGACCTTCTGTTTACAAGGCACAGAGCCCAATCATACGACTCTTTCTGTTTACTAGACACAGAGCAACATGCCATTCATTATCGAGGTATTTTGAGGCTCTCGTCAGAGTTTTCTCTCTGCTTTCAGGATGCAATGTAGTCTCATTCACACACCTGCAAACAATGGTGAATAACTAGAAATTAGAAGAAAATTATATTCCCATTTAATTCCAACTACCTTGCTTATCTTCAACAGATACGCTTATTTCGTCTACAATGTGCAGATTTCTCAGTGTCTCGTACTAATAACTCGACTTCGAGACACTGAAGAAGTCTGCACATTGTAGACCACGCGTATCTGGAAGTAAGCAAAGGAGTTGGGTAAATGGAGAATACTAATTTTCTTCTAATTTCTGGTTACAGGTATTCCACTAAACAGCTCAAACCCTCTAGGATCAATAGTGTGAATGTTCAATATTGGCCCACTTTTCCAGCGCATTTATTCAGTTTTTCTCTCATTTAGAGCTCTCTACATATGGACTCTATCAACTAAAGGCTATAGACTCTATCAGCACATTTCGGCTGTCGGCTCCATTTTTGCATTTATTTGTATGTGTTTATTTTACGAATGTTTCACGCAAGTTGTAAGATTGAATTTCATGAGACAAATCAATGAAAATCAAATGATTATGCAAGAAAATTGTATGTTATTTCAGAGGTACAGTATGGAATTCCTCCAGATTTGGGTGATTTATCCAGTTTTATAAAGCAAAACCTATGAGTTTTGCTAGTCTAGTGCACTCAGTCTCAGAGTGCACTCTCTCGAGCAGGATACATCAACATATGGATACCTAATTTTGTTCTTGATAATTGGCCTTGGTATTTAAGAGCTCAGATTAAAAGGTAAAATACCTTAGCGAAATGCCTAAGAGTTGCAAGAAAAACATCTCTCGAATAACAAAACTTGATATTTCGGATACCTGGGAATACCTGAGAGGTACTATTTTGCTATAGTCTTACCTCACTCTGGTATTCGCATTGTGGGAACATTTTTATGGTATTATCTTCAGGGAGTTTACCTCTTAATCTGAGCTCCTAAATACCAAGGCCAGTTATCAAGTTATTCGCTCCTGCTCGGGCTGTGATCCTGAAGCCCATATTATGTTTATATCGAAACTTTATAATTATATTGAGCACCCCTTTGTGCACACACGGTCATCATTATCATCATTACCATCATCATCAGCTGGTGGAAGGCAACCATATTCGGAAACGTCAAAACGATGTAAACACGTCTTGCGTGACCGGTAGTTTTCCTCCCTGTTATCAGCGTGAAATTTTGAGATAAGTTTGTGCTAAAACTATCGACAAAATCGAACTTGGTGAGGATGTTTTATCCTTTGTTACGTGCACCGAGAACATTCAATACCGTCAAGCACTGCATTACCCGTTCGTACGGCGGCGCCCGCCAGCATCAGCACCAGCAGCAGCTTCCGAGCTCGAAGGAAATCCGTCAACGATTTGTGGATTTCTTTGTGCATGAAAATGGTCACCAGTTCGTGCGGTCTAGCGCGGTGGTTCCCTTCAGTGACCCGACCATTGCATTCGTGAATGCCGGCATGAATCAGTTCAAGAATGTGTTCCTGGGCACAGCGGAAGCTCCCTGCAGGAGGGCAGTGAATTCGCAAAAGTGCATTCGGGTCGGCGGGAAGCACAACGATATCAGCGTGGTCGGTACCGACGGGTACCATCATACGTTTTTCGAAATGTTGGGCAACTGGTCGTTTGGGGACTACTTCAAGCGTGAGGCATGCGGAATGGCTTGGCGCTTGCTGACGGAGGTGTACGGAATCGACAAAAGAAGGTTGTATGTGAGCTACTTTGGAGGAGATGAAGCGATGGGATTGCCGGCGGATTTGGAGTGTAGGGATGTTTGGGCTGAATTGGGGTGAGTTTCTGGTAAATTATTATGAGAGAATTGCCATCTTTAATGATTTTACTTCGCAGTGTTCCACCGGAAAAGATCATACCGTTCGGAGCTCGTGATAATTTCTGGGAAATGGGTAACTCCGGTCCATGTGGACCGTGTACAGAAATTCACATCGATCACTCCGATCGCTTTATGTATACAGCTGCCAGAAAGCATTTAGTAAATGCCGGTGTTCCTGATTTGACCGAAGTGTGGAATATTGTGTTCATTCAGTACAACCGAAGTTTAGAGGACGGACGGATTAGCGATCTTCCACAAAGGCACGTTGATACGGGATTGGGGTTGGAGCGGTTGGTAGCTCACCTACAACATAAGAGCAGTAACTACGACACGGATTTGTTTGTGCCCATATTCGATCGTATTCAAAAGGTAGGCTTTAAAATAATTTAATAGATTATTTGAGCCATCGTTAAGTTGTTTTTTGTTTCACCAGCTATCGAAAAAGACGAATATCGAGGGATATTTGACACGGAAGATTCGCGTTGCGAACTAGATACAGCCTATCGAATCTTCGCTGATCATACAAGAATGATAACTGCATGTCTTTCGGATGGAATGTTCCCTGCTCAAAAGTAAGATACCGAAATCATTTGCCATTCTCTCAACTAACGCCAAACTACTTTCAGTCATAAACTACGTCGGATCATAAGACGATCTCTATCGTTGTCAGATCGTGTTTTCTCCTGCCCTACGCTACTACAAGAATTGGTACCTGTTATAGTGGACATACTAGGCGACACATATCCTGAGATGCACAAAAAGCTAACTCAAACACAACAAATCATTCAGCATGAAGCGCAAGCTTACCGGCAGCTTTGTTCGAATTTGTCTTCCGAATCGCTTGAGCTGCTGAAAAAATGTTCCTACTTTGACGAAGCCGAAGTCACTGATCATCCCGGTTTGCCATATGCACTGAAAGAGATTCAAAGGCTGAAAGTAAAGCATGGGTTGCAGAATTTGGATGGCGAGTTGATCCACAAGATGTACGATACCTACGGTTTGGATGAAGATTTGCTGTTCAAAATAGCTCAATCAGAACGTTTGGAACTGGATATGAGCGGTTACAATCGTTACTCCAGGCAAGTGAAGGAAGGAGCCAAACTTGAACTTGCTAGTCGCCTGCAGGAAACTCTAGTTGCTTCACAAAATATCAGACACGATCTGAACAAAGCAGAATTTCGTCCAACCAGGAATGAGTATAAATACAATTATGTGTACAACCGAGATCGATGTGCATACGAGATTCCTAAGTTAAAAACCAAGATTACCTCAATAGTTTCGGCCGTAGGCAATAGCGCCATGTGCCATGTGATAACTGAAAAGAGTAACTTTTACTTCGAATCAGGAGGTCAACAGAGCGATCAAGGAACTCTAGCTTTGTCCAACGATCAATCAAACCCGTATGAGGTGAAGGCTGTGAGTGAGCATCAAGGATTCATCATACATTCGATCGATGGAAGAGCCGCGGAAAACCTAGCCATTGGGGACGAAGTCATTCTGGCGGTTGATTCGACAAAACGCAGCTCCAACATTATTCATCATACAGCTACGCATTTGCTGAATGCCTCCGCCAGGGAGATTCTCCGGGTTCCCATGTGTCAACGATCGAGTTTTGTGGGTGATAAAGGACTCAAACTTGAACTTGCCGTCTGTGGCGCAAAAGTTGGACCCGATGAAGTTGAAGCTATCGAACAGCATGTTCGGCAGCAAATCCAGGACAACGAATCCGTCAGGGTTCGTGTCTGCAATGCCACCGATGTCGATTTGAATAACGTAAGCTCATAATTCCCATTTTTTTTCCTGTTAATTCATTGGAATTTCCGTCACCAGGTCACCATGATCCCGGGAGAAATATACCCGGAAAAAGGACTTCGCCTCGTCGAAATCGGCAACTCCAGCTCGATTGAGTTCTGCTGTGGAACGCACGCCCATTCCACGGGAGAATTGCAAGAATTCTGCATCACCAACGTAACGCAAACCAAATCCGGTTGCTACACGTTCTTTGCCATTGCCGGTCAAGCTGCCATAAAAGCACACCAGTTGGGTGCGCAAATTCAAAACGACGTCAATCAGCTGAAGCACGACATGGATCAGCAACTCGTCGAAGATATGACCAGCGTCGATGCCCGCATGCAGCGATTGAAGAATGTCCTACTAGTCGGATCCGAGAACAACATCAATCTTCCGTATGCCATACGGCAGCGGTGTCTGGACGTTATCAATGATCTGTTCCGGCGATTGAAAGACCACACTCGCGAATCGCTTCGAGAGTTTATCGATATTGAAATGAAAAACCTCCTGCAGGAATTTCCGCTCACCTCGAACCCGTTCATCGTGCATTTCCTAGAATGTTCCATCATCCTAGAAGAAGTTCAACTCAGCAAAGCCACGCGATACTTCCCGGATCGACCGATTCTGGTGATAAGCATTACCGACGACCAAGTCAAAGCTCGTGCAACGGTTCCACCTGCCTGTATCAACGAGCGGTTCGACGCTCAGAAATGGCTCAAAACAGTAGGCAGTGTGTTCAAATCCGGTGTGGCAGCTCCGAAAGGACTGAACCCGGCCGAGGTAAGTAATATGAAGAGCCGAAAGGTGAAAACGCTACAATTTGAAACGTTACTCGATCGGGCACTCAAAGAGGCGTCGGATTTTGCCCGGCAAAATATGCAATGAGAAGTAAGTCTACCTGTTAACTAGGTTTATAGTTCCGAGTTCGAAAGATACTTAATTTTATAAGAAAGCGAACTTGAGTGAGGTCAGTATGAAAGAATTTCCCTGTGGTTGTCTGGGGAACTGGGCGTGTGAATTCATCTCCAACAAATGCTAGCCTAAAAATATCATTTGGCACTGCTTGGTGCATACCGCGCATCGCCTATGAGTCTTGACGTTATGGTGGTAAACGGAAAGTGTCCATATGTGATCTACATATTCTGGGGTATTCGGTATGACCACTTGTTATCCCTGGTACTTATTGGTGAACGCTAATATAATGAGTGCTGTCACATGAACGATGTTGGCGCTATTCTTTCATGGGGAAACTTACATTCAGTAGAGGTCTACTACTTCCCCTGGTAGACGCCGTCCCAAACTGGAAATGCTGATGGATCGGGGGGATCTGATCACGAAGAAGCTGATACGGATGGAAGAGAAACACTGCGGCGGTGCGCGGACGAGTTCGATATAGTTCATATCGACTTATCCGCACTGTTGCCGAAAGAACAACGAACCGTAGCACGTGCGGTATTCGAGGATATCCACAAAAAATGAGCGTTGATTTGCAAACACAGATCGCCCATGCGCAAGAAGCATGTCGTGTAAATCCAGGTATGTCAAGTAGTTAATATATTCCGAATTTCCAGCAGCCAAGCACCACAATTACAGGCTCCATTTCCAACAATTGACGGAACACCGGAGAACTGGTACAGCTTCAAAAGCCTCTTCACGAGCATTATGGCGAAGTACCCAAACGGGACTCCAGCAAAGAAGATTTTACAATTGCGTAATTCCCTCATAGGCGATGCCAAGATCGATCAAGATGTTGTGAGTAACAACGATTACGAGAAGGCGTGAAAGCTTCGCGAAAAGGTGTACGAAGACAAGCGGTTGATATTGGATACTCATGTCGATGCTATCGTAGATTGTGCAGAGGTCAGCAAAGAAAATCGCGGAAAAACTATTTCACAACTGGTTGAAACTTGTTCAAAGCAGGTTGATGCTTTAGAAGGACACAACTATTTTGTCGAAGGCTTCCAGGAGTTGATTCTACTCAATGTCCTACACAAGAAAAAACACAATAGCAGTGGTAGTCGAGGGTGCCCAGAGAAAAGATGCCTGCTTACGAAACGTTTATCGAGCTCCTTCGTGAACGAGAACACCTTTTGCAGCAAACGAATCGCTCAGAGCAACAGCATCAGGTACAGCAGTCAGTCGTTCTAGTAAAACAACGTTTATCAGTTACTAGCTACAAAGTGCTAGCACAGCCATCGAAATCCTTCATTCAAACAGCTAGGGAAACCTGTCCGTGTTGTCAAGCTGAGCACCTACAAGTGCTCTAGGTTCCAAAACATGGAAGTAAAGGAGCGTAAATCTGTTGCTGCTAAAGCGGGCTTGTACTACAATTGTTTGAAGCCGAAACATCGGGCTAAAATTGTCAGTCTGGTCAAGAGTGTAAAGTTCAAGAATGTGGTCGAAAGCATCACAGTCTAGTGCATCCCCAAGAAGTCGAAGAATCACTGATGCCAGAAGCGATGTCGTGCAAAGTAATGCTCGAAGCAATCCGGAAACAAATCGTCCGTCTGCAACTTCGATATGCCAATCATTATAGTACGAAATACCTGCCGGAAGTTGCGTCGTTCATCAAGAAATACCATAAGGGCGAAGACGCGGTGTTCTGGCCGGATCTGCATTGGCCCACTACTCGATGCGATCGTTGGAGGAGATAGAGCGGCTGAATATCGATGTGGTAGCCAAGTCCGCGAACCCGCCCAACGGCTCCCAGCTGCGTCCCATCGAGAATTTCTGGGCCAACCTGAAGCGTAAGATCTACTCCAACAATTTTGTCGCGGAAACTGAGGAGAGATTGATAAATAAAACAAAGAAAAAATTCAAAAACATGCCTACACGCATGTTTTCGTCCGCCATGGCGAATGTTCCGGTTAACTTCCGGAAGGCCGCTCGCAAGGGCGTAGAATTTTTCGGCAAGTTAGCTTAAATAATTACCTTCCATGGGAAGTTTATCAAAAGCAATTATCTGTAACTAGAAATTAGAAGAAAAATTAGTATTTTCCATGTAATTCCAACTACCTTTGCTTATCTTGACAGATGCGTATTTCGCCTACAATGTGCAGACTTCTTCAGTGTCTCGTACTAATAACTCGACTATTATCTAAAAATCGACTAAAATCCATTTTTTAATGCAAACGTCAATTGCCCCCAATGATACTTTGTGTAGGAGTGAGCTGTAAGCAATCGCGCAGCCATATTGCCGTACCGACTTCTCCAACGACGAATCGCTCTAAAGTAGAAGTTGCGATTCAATGAAGCTTAAAACATTCCATCCAATCGGATATTCAGCAAATTACCTCATAAGCTTGGCAACTTGCTCTCTCAAACGAAACATTTCACCTCGTAGACTAGACTGTGACGTAGTATCTCCTCCCAGCATAGGTTGTTTTCAATAATTTCAAATTCCGGAAATCCTCCATTTGATGTAGCACTATTCTCACCACCATAAATGTTCTCAACCACCTCCATTTCCTGCCACTCTTCAGCCGGCGGAGTGACGGCAATTCGAATATTTCAAGTTCCATTGGCATTTCATTTGCCGTTTGGGAAATGAAGCTGCATCAAACTAAACGTTGATTTATGAGGTTTCATTGAATTTCATTGATGCTTACTCTGCAAATTCTGCGGTGGGGAGAAAGCTTGAGCAAGAGAATGTATCCCTCGCTTGCGTTCTCACTGCAGGCCTTAACCCATTCTCGGTGAACGATTGGATCCCTCGGGAACCGATGAAAATGGAGACCGGAATGTGACACGTCCCTGCGACCACAATTTATCACTTTGCACTTCATTTCAAACTGATTTAAAATAAATCACTGCAAATGTGAACTTTTACAAACGAAAAAAAAGGGAAAAAGCAGTCACTACTAGAAACACGTCCAAACTAGTGATCCTCAAGGCTCGAACGCAGTGATAACGGAAACGGAACGGCAACGGCAGCGGAAGAGCCCAATCTAACTAGACTTGCTTGTCGGATAGAAAACTGATTAGATCCAAGTTGATTCCAATTTGAAATATCGACGTCATTTACGACAACTGTCAAACTTGCCGTTTCCGTTCCGTTTCCGTCCACATTACGTTTGGGCCTTCAGAGTACAGAGATATGCGGAAGCGGCCATGTTGAGCCAATCGAGCAGCGAGAACTGTCAAAATCTGAGCCAATCAAGCATGTTTACTGTTTGCTGAAATGTTTCGATTGCTAAGTATTGAAATGGAGTTAAAATAAATGGTTTATATTTATTACTCTTCAAAAATCAAAAATGAATCATTCATATTCTGCTAAACTCGTAGTGTAATAATAACATAATATTTTATTATTATCTGTGTTCGATAATGTTACTTGTAAATTCCCTCATAGCCGTTCAATAATGAAATCGCCTAGTCTGAAATCAATATTAGGAATCACCTACATACTCATTCAAGTCTGAGTATTCTGAGAGTTACTTGTCGTCTATACGACAGTTTCCGGCCAACCCGCTTCCAGTCTTGTCTCGATTTTGTAATGTACATATACGGTGATAAATTGGCGTACACTAACAATATTGAAGACGTAGTTATTGATTGATAGCAGATACTTTCCCCTAAACAATGATGGTATTGAATTGCGTGGGTGGCCTATGGTTCACAAGGAAAGGGCTCAGAAGCATTTGTGTAAATTCGCAATTGCTGGCATACGGCACCGCGAGGCTGTAACAGCATGCATAAATAGGGCATATGTATTACGTCTAGTGTATCATAAAAGTTGATTAAAGTCGAAATGGCCTACTAAGATCGAACTAATGCTATATTTTTCGTAATGCCATAAGACATTGCTAAAGTAGCATTATTGCATTGTTAATGACTACATTCTTAAGCTAATCTAACGCTCATTACTTGACAACTGTTGAATTGATGCGATCCTGCATTACCGATGTTGATTTTGTGTTGAAATACAATAATATAATGCTTGTGTATTGGGTAGCTAACAGCTACACGAAATAAAGGAAGTGGCCTCAGTCTTAGTGAAAATGTTTCATGTAAACTTACCAGTTAAATGTATTCTATAGTTTTTATTATGGACTATATCAACAATGAAAAAAGCTTAACAAATTCAACAAGTATTGTTTCCGACATTTAGTTCATCATCATTGACATTGACTTGCTGTCATACCTCTTCTGGCGGTCCGGTTTCGTCATACTGGAGCGCAGCCTGAATAAGATGTATCTTCTCACTATTTTCATTTTCATACCGTGGCATGATGCAAAATGCTGAGCGTTTACACCAATCATCAAATCCAGAAATATCTGGCTCACATCTTCTTGTGATGTTTTCAATCTCTCAATATGATGAGAAAATATTTTTTCCAACTCCGTAAAAAAGGTATAAGTTTCAGATTTATGTAAATTAATGCATGCCCGTTATAATCTCTGAATGAAGTTAGAAGTGACAAATCATTTGAATTTTGATTTCCGGTAGTACAACTGTCGATACAGCTATCGCACAATGTTCCTTTTTATGTAGACTGTGCAAAATCGCCCCAGCAATATAATAAATCGTTTGTTCTTCACTTTCTTGAAACATTACATCGATCTGTTCGTTACTCTCGTTATCTTCTAACTTTTCGATGTATTTGGTCTTGATCGACCGAGATTTAATGTTCTCCAGTTTTCCAGAAAAACTTACCAGCCATTCATTTGGGTCGTATGAATACGAAGAGTTAAGAACTTCCTCCATTACTTGACCTATTGTTATAAATTTGATATTGTTTTTGACTTGAAGCGCCCTGGGTGTTCTACATTTTACTCGGAGTTGAGAAAATATGTTTTCGACACAATCTTGTGTGAAACGACCAAGGAACAAGAAGTCGTATCCATTGCACAAGAAGAATTCTTGAAGGCACAATAATGCATCAGTGGCCATAATAATAGCAGCTTGCCACGGTTTCCATCGTGTTTTCTCTCAACTGCGGTTAATTAAGTACTTGAATGAATTCAAAAAATTCGGAGCAATTTCATATGCATTCTGATTTTTTTTTACTCAATGCAAGTAGTAATTCTCGTGCTGCTACCAGTTCGAACCACCGAGCCAAGTTTTCGATGTAGAATGCAGTCGTGTGTACTTCCGGTCTATTTGTTTCAATAGCGTAAACTTTCAAGGCAGCTGCCACTTGGTGATTGACGTATTTGGTGCTATTTGTGACCTATACAGTAAAAAATATAATTTTGAAGGGAAACCTAACTTTGTAGTCATAACACATTTAGTTATACCTTCATTTTGTTGAAGTTGCTTTGCGATTTTTGGAAATCTACATCCGACTCTGTCAAACCGGATGCCATTTTTAATTTACATATTGACTCGTACAATACCAAGTCACGAATGTGCATGATGTCAGCTATTCTCGAACACAAATCATTTTCCTTCATTGCATCTTCTGAAACGATTACTGTTTTGTTGTTGATCCAACCCTGGACAGCACTTTTGAAAACATGCACGCAATCTGGAATGATCTCCAGAACTCTGTTTCTATCGCAAGGATGACAAGGAGGTTTGTTTGACAGGACATTTTTTTCTGTATGAAGAATGTTCAGGTCATTCCAAAGACGCTTGTTGTTACTGCCACAATCACTTACTACAATGTGCACACGAAGCCCAACCGATTCCGATTTTTGATGATTTGGAAGATAACTTCTTTCAAGCATCCCTTTTCGATGGATGCGCCCGTGAAGTGGTACGCAGCAATTTGCTTCCATTTGTGTCGAATACCTACAAGCATGAACAGCATTACATGTGTTGCTGCTCCAGTATGGTTGGGTAGGGTAATGTCTCCGAAATAGTGTTTGTTGTTCAAACAATAATCACGACCTTGTGCGATGGCCATCTCGTCAAAAATGAGTGAACAGTCTAAATCCAAATCAATCATATATGGAACTTTAGACTCCATAAGAACTAAAACTTCGTCGAGAATACCAGGTTTAAAATGTATATGTTCCAACCTTTCGTTAAGGGTACGAGCACTGGGCAATCGTTATTTCTTACGATCTCTTTCGTACAAGCTGTTACTCATCCTGAATCTAGCTCTAAATCCTTCAATTATCGCCTCGTCCGACCATTTATACACTTTTGACACATTTCCGATCAGTAGCTGATACTGGTCATCGTTGAACATTCGCTTCGATATGTTTTCCGCTGGATGATCGGTATATCTTTCATACAGTATATTATATTCCCGCTTCAAATTAGAGTTTTCTTTGGTATTTTCGGCCAACGATCGCTCAAGTTGCTGAATTTCACTAAAATAAGTTTATCGGTTTGTTATTCAATACATTTTTACCAAGTTTAAAATAAACTTACCGTTGTTGTAGCTCACATTTAGAGTAAAGTACACGACATGTACGACACGAACTGCTTGCAACAGGTAGGTCAGAATTCAGAATGCTACCTGCAGCTTCCACTGCTATGCTTTGGTTCGCTTGTGGAACATTGAAAAATTCCTGAATTGAACCAGGATCTTCAAACTGGCTTGATGGAACACATACAGGGGAACTCTCTAATTCAACATGATTCCTCTTATGAAATTGTAGAAATGTGTCGTTTTCATGTGAAGTCATCGACACTAAATTCTTATAGTCAATGTTCGTCAGTTCCAGATCCGAAGCATTCCCTCGATTTAAGTTTCGTATCGCACAAGATGCGTTCGAATGCAATTCCATCAGAGACGTTGCTGCTTCTAAAGGAAATGTTTGCTTTTCTGAAATAGAAATAGGAAACGAGTTCCTTTTCAACAACCAGATTTAACAATCTACCTACCAAGTTCGTCATCATACACAAAAGTCGTATCGAGATTACCGTTTGTCGAATTTTGAGCTAAAGTGTCCAAATGATTTTTCGAACACGTCCCGGAGAGTAATTGGATCGTAGACGACGGCTGCTTCAGTACAAATTCTGGAATTAAAATCACAAATAATTATACAAATGATTATTATTTTCTCAAATAAGTTTAGCTCGCCTACCAAGGTTGTCATCATATACAAACGTAGTATGAGATCGGATGTTCCTGAAAAAAGCAGAATAATGCGAGGTCGTTGTTTGGAGCGTCAATTCACGAGATGGTTCTCGCACAATGTGCATAATGCGCTATTCTCCGTCCAAATGCTCTTGATTTACAACCTGATAAACCGGGATAGCTTCAGGCATTTTCATTATTTTGCCACCTACTTTCGCAAAATATAACTGCGTGTGCTCGAAATGATACTAAAAAAACCTAAAGTTAACAGGAAACCGCCAAATGGATTTCACAATCACATACACTACACAGACGCATAGAATCAACGAGGGGAAAATCCGGTGCTAAGCCACAAAACATCAGCCATTTTTTTCGGTGTTCGGCATTCTTGGGAAATCGGAAAAACCTTATGTTGACGCAATTCAATGATTTTTTACCTCCGCGGTTTGGGCAAAACTTTGCAATACACTTCATAGTTGATAGTTTTTCAAATATATAATAAACAAATAACTTTTTCGTTATAAATGTAAATAGAAGAACTGACAACGACGAAGTCACGCACAAAGCTGTAACATTTTACTCTGCGGAAGTGTTAGCAGCTTTTGTAAACAAAACGAACACCGTTGCCAAACCGTCGGATTGAATTTCCGCATATCTCTGTACTCTGAGGATCACTAGTCCAAACCAACAACAGACTGCCTGCTTGAGCCTGCTTGTAACATAACTCGATCGTGGCGGTAGGGGCGGTTGTCACAGTGACCAATGAAAAACGGTCTTTGTTGACAGGTAAACGGTGATCACTCTCGTTTCATTTTACTCAATTTTTGAGTAAAATTGTATACCATCTCTTTTACTCTCACAGAAATTTTACTCAATTTTCGTAAAAAGTGGATCTGCTCAAAAATTGAGTTGATCCACTTTTTAACTATAATTTAGAAGAAAAATTAGTAATCTCCATTAATTCAACTACCTTTGCTTATCTTCGACAGATACGCGTATTTCGTCTACAATGCAGACTTCTTCAGTGTCTCGTAGTAATAACTCGACTGCAGTCGAGTTATTGAGTACGAGACACTGAAGAAGTCTGCACATGTAACGAACGTACGCGCTATCTGTCGAAGATAAACGAGGTAGTTGGAATTAAATGGAGATTACTAATTTTTCTTCTAAATTATAGTTACAAGTATTCCACTAAACAGCTCAAACTCTCTAGGATTCACTTTTTAACGAAAATTGAGTAACATTTCCGTGTGAGAAAAAGAAATAGCATACAATTGTACTCAAAAATTTAGTGAAATGAAACGAGAGTGATGTTTTTGCACTAAAAGCTGGCAGGTCCTGTTCCAGACGTTCGGAAGGCCCAATATTTTTTGACGCCGTTTTTGCACCTTCTATTGTCGAAGGTGCTGGCAAAGCCGTCTTGGATCGCTTCATGCTTTTTTGCGTCAAATTGTTTGAACTCTGACAGAGGACAGTTGTATATCGGATTTTGTTCATTTATTATGATAAAAATAAAGGGTGTTTCGATCAAAATTTGGTCGACTTAAACTTGACGCATTTCCTTTCATCGTGCATTAAAAATGTTTGCACACCCCTCATTTTGATAATGTGTGCGTGAAGCATCATGCCCCTATTTTGATTTTGAGATTAGCACTCCAGTTATCAGAATGTCGTCGAAGGAAGACAGGCAACGCATCGTTTTGCACGTACATGGCGAAAATCCAAACTACTCTCACGCCAAGTTGGCGAAATTGTTGAATGTGGCTAAATCAACTGTTATCAACGTATTAAAAGTGTTCGGTGAACGTTTGTCGACAGCCTGGAAAGCTGGATCGGGGGGAAATCGAAAACTGGTGGCTATAGCGATGATAAAAAGAGTTGCCCACTGTTTCGAGAGGAACCCCAACCTCTCCATCGTCCGAGATGTCTCAAAGAAGCTGGGAGTGGCGCCTTCAACCGTGGATAGAGCTATAAACGAGCTGGACTGTCGACTTACAAGAAAGTGGTCGGCCAAAGCACGATCGCAAAAGTTGTATGCGTACGATGCTGACGAAGCTTGATTACGTGGTACAGGACGATGAAGCTTACGTCAAGGCAGACTTTAAAAAGCTTCCAGGGCAGGAATTTTATACTCCAACCAGACGGGGAAAGCTGACAGATATTTT
>JASCZW010016083.1:0-19364 GCA_034211315.2 Aedes japonicus | reverse complement strand
GTATGACCTAACTTCAATTTCAAGGAATTTTTATTAGACCTAAGCGCCGATCTATCTTGAGTCGGCGGCGGCGTGGATCGGCGCGGGCATAAATTATCCCCTCAGCATCCCTTTTAACAGATTTGCTTTTTCGTGCACTGTAAAGACTATAGGATCACTCCAAGTCTCATATTGTAATAGGAGGTCCAGATATCCATAGTGTTATATGACTTAGATCGATAAATTGACGTGTGTATATGTTTATCTGTAGGTGTGTGTACAAAGATATGAGACATAACATCTAAACCATCTAAATATCTAAAAATCTTGAAATCTAAAAATCTAAAAATCGAAAAATCGAAAAATTTAAACATCTAAAAATCTAAAAATTTTAAAGTTTAAAAATTTAAAAATTTAAAAATTTCAAAACCTAAGAATCTAAATATCAAAAAATCTAAAAATTTAAAAATGTTAAAATCTAAAAATCTAAATATCAAAAAATTTGAAAATCTAAAAATCTAAAAATCTAAAAAAAATCTAAAAATCTAAAAATCTAAAAATCTAAACATCTCAAAATCTAAAAATCTAAAAATCTAAATATCTAAAGATCTAAAAATCTAAAAATCTTAAAATCTAAAAATCAAAATATCTAAAAATCTAAAAGTTTAAAAATCTAAAAATCTAAAAATCTAAAAATCTTAAAAATCTAAAAATCTTAAATCTAAACATCAAAAAATTTAAAAATCTAGAAATCTTGAAATCCTAAAATCTGAAAATCTAAACATCTAAATATTTAAATATTTTAGAATCTAAAAATCTTAATATCTAGATATTTGAAAATCCAAAAATCTAAAAATCTTAAAATTTAAAAATCTAAAAATTTTAAAATCTTAAAATCTAAAAATCTAAAAAGCTTACAATCTGAAGATCAAAAAATCAAAAAATTTCAAATCTATTTATGTATACAACTATCTAAAAAATCTAAAAATCCTAATAAATCTAGAAATCTAAAAATCTTAAAATTTAAATATCTCAAAATCTAAATATTTAAAAATCTTAAATCTTAATATCTAAAAATCTAAAAATCTAGAAATCTAAAAATCTTTGTACATTAAAATATAAAAATCTAGAAATCTTAATACATGAAAATATAAAAATCTCAAGAGTTTAAAATCTAAACTTAGAAATCTTAAAATTTAAAATTTGTGTATATGAATATCTTAATCTTAAAATCTAAAAATCTAAAATTCTTAAATTCTAAAAATCTTAAATTTTAAAATCTTAAAATCTTAAAAGCTTAAAATCTTAAAATCTTAAAATCTTAAAATGTTAAAATCTTAAAATCTAAAAATCTAAAAATTTGAAAATCGAAAAATTTAAGAATCTGAATATCTAAGAATCTAAAAATTTACAAATTTAAAAAAGTAAAAATCGATAAATCTAAAAATCTAAATATCAAGAAATTTTAAAATCTAAATGTATCTTAAAATCAAAAAAATCTGGAAATCTAAAATTCTTAAGATCTAGAAATCTAAAAATCTAAAAATTTAAAAATCTAAATATCTAAAAATCTAAAAATCTAAAAATCTAAAAATCTTAAAATCTTAAAATTTAAATACCTGAAAATCTAAAAATCTAAAAATCTGGAAATCCATATATCTTAAAATCTAAAAATCGGAAAATCTAAATATCTAAAAATCTAAAAATCTAAGAATTTTAAAATCTAAATATATAAAAATTTAAAAATGTAAAAATCTTAAAATCTGAAAATCTAAACATCAAGAAATTTGAGGATCTAAAAATCTAAAAATCTAAAAATCTAAAAATCTAAAAATTTAAAAATCTAAAAATCTAAAAATTTAAAAATCTGAAAATTTAAAAATCTCAAAATCTAATAATCTAAAAATCTTAAAATCTCAAAATCTTAAAATCGTAAAATTTAGAAATTAAAAAACTTAAAAATTTAAAAATTTAAAAATTTAAAAATTTAAAAATCTAAAATTCTAAAAATCTAAAAATTTAAAAATCTAAAAATCTAAAAATCTAAAAATCTAAAAATCTAAAAATCTAAAAATCTAAAAATCTAAAAATCTCAAAATCTCAAAATCTAAAAATCTAAAAATCGAAAAATCTAAAAGAAATCTAAAAAGTAGAAATTTGGCAAGTGGAAGTTTTTGAAGGAGAAAAACCTTTCTATGGTGATTTGAGACTCTTCCGCTATATGAGGAGGTGTGGGGCGAGGGCTTTTCAAACAAATGAAATACAAATTTCTGCATAACTCGAGGTGTTTCTGGACTCCGTATGTTTCTAAGGTGGTTTGGACTCCTTCCCTCTTCTGGAAGGGAGGAAGGCTCTCATACAAATAAAACGCAAATTTCTGCATTACTTGAGAACAAATTAAGCAAATGGAACCAAAATTGGCGTGCGGGGATTTTTGAATGCAAGAAATGTTTCTAAGGAGATTCCAAACACAAATTTCAACCAAACATGAGAATTATCCAGATTACCAAAACACAAACTGTGTATTTCTCGGGTGAGAAGAATGTTCTGATAGAAGCTTGAACCCCTTCTTAGTCAAAAAAACTCTTCCCAAATAAACAACCATAGTTCATTCATTTAGATGCAGGCTTAGCAACGATCGCACCGGGGTCAGCTAGTATAAAAATATAAAAATATCAGAATATAAAAAAATAAACAAATACAAATATGAAAATATAAAAATATGAATACATAAAAATCTTAATATCAAAAAATCGAAAAATCGAAAAATCTTCAAATCTAAAAATGTACAAATCTTAAAATCTGAAATTCTAAAAATCTAAAAATCTAAAAATCTAAAAATCTAAAAATCTAAAATTCTAAAATTCTAAAATTCTAAAAATCTAAAAATCTTAAAATTTAAAAACTCAAAAATCTTAAAATTTAAAAAGTTGCAAATCTCAAAATCTAACAATTTAAAAATCTGAAAATCTAATAATCTGAAAATTTAAATATTCAATAGTCCTAAAAACTCAAAATCTATAAATTTCAAAATCTAAATATCGAAAAATTTAAATATCTTAAAAACTAAATATCTTTAAATCTATAGATAAGAGTTATAAATACTTGAAAATATAAAAATCTAAAAATCTAAAAATCTAAAGATCTAAAAATCTGAAAATCTGAAAATCTTAAAATCTGAAAATCGGAAAATCTGAAATTTTAAAAATCTAAAAAACGAAAAATCTAAACATAAAAATTTAAAAATTTAAAAATCCAAAAATCCAAAAATCTTAAAATCTAAAAAGTTGCAAATCTCATAATCTCAAAATCTAAAAATCTCAAGATTTCGATATCTGAAAATCTAAATATCTTTAAATTCAGAAATCTCAAAATCTTAAAATATCAAAATCTCAAAATCAAAAAAATTAAATATTTTTAAATCTAGAGATAAAATATTAAAATATCTGAAAATCTAAAAACCTTAAAATCAAAAAATCTTAGGATCTAAAAATTTAAAAACATAAAAATCTTAAAATCTTAACAGTTGAAAATCTCAAAATCTAAACATCTCAATATCTCAAGATTTAAATATCTGAAAATCTAAATATTCAAGAATCCAAAAATCTTAAAATCTTAATATCTCAAAATCTAAATATCAAAAAATTTAAACATGTTAAAATCTCAATATACAAAAGTCTAGAAATCAAGAGATAAAATATCTTAATATCTGAATATCTAAAAATCTAAAAATCTAAAATTCTTACAATCTGTTTTTAGATTTGAAAATTTAGCAATCTTAAAATCTGAATATCCGAAAATCTCAAAATCTATAGATCTTAAAATTTAAAATCTAAAAATCTGAAAATCGAAAAATTCGAAAATCTAAAATGTATAAATTATTAAAATATAAAAATAAATCTCAAAATCTAAAAATCTAAAAATCTTAAATCTTAATGCATATGAAAATATAAAAATATCTACATAATCAAATATTAAAGAATCGGAAGATCAAAAAATAAAAAAAAAATGAAATGAAAATTTATTTTATTTTTCAAATTCTTCGATATTTGCCAGATTTTGAAATATCTTCAGTTTTGAATTTTAATATATATTAAAATTCAAAACTGAAGATATTTCAAAATCTGGCAAATATCGAAGAATTTGAAAAATAAAATAAATGTTTAAGTTCACAAATCTGAAAATACTTAATTCTGAGGTTAAAGGAAGTTTTTTGAAACTCAGCCACAACATTCTTCTATTAATACTCTGTGAATCTGTTGGTAAAATACGAGCGTAATCGATTTGAGAAAACCCTCTGACAATAATACAAGAAAACCCACCAAAGCCAGAAAAAAAATAAGATTATAAAAGTTAAGAATCCAATAGTCTCAAAGCCTTAAAATACGTATAAACAAATACAAATTTCTTTAAAATTCTTATTTTGAATTTTCTTTATTTTAAATTTTGAATATCAACAATTAAATCATTTATGAAAAGTTCAAAGCAAAGAAATATATCGAACTAAGTTGCAATTCAATCAAGTAGATATAACTTTCTAATTGAATTTTAATCCACTTGTGAACAGTATTGTTGACTTTAACAATATACCTTTGATTGTCGATTATTACGGTTTTTGATTCCACTGATCTCTTATTATAGTATTTCTTGTATATCCTAGTTTACTTAAAGTTCCATAAATCAAGGTGTTTTTTGTTGTTGGATTACCTATGCTTTGGTTTGGATTTACTTTTGCTTGTATTTTTTAAATTATATCCTCTATACATTTTTCACAACGAAAAGCTTTTAATAAAACAGATGTCAACATCAAAGTCGTGTTTTTATTTACTTGGATTGGGAGAAAAAAAAGGAAAAGTATTATTCATTATTGTATAGTGATTCTAGCAGTCATCATCATGATTGAAATTCTCATGTAATATTAATAAACTTTAACGATATTTATTATCTTCTTATATCGTATTTATTATTAAATTATGTTAACGTATATCGTAATGGTTGAAAAAAAACTAACTTTATGATATAACCAGAATTGAACGATACTACCTATAGTAAAACTGCTGAAAAATATTAACTATAATTTAGAAGAAAAATTAGTAATCTCCATTTAATTCCAACTACCTTTGCTTATCTTCGACAGATACGCGTATTTCGTCTACAATGTGCAGACTTCTTCAGTGTCTCGTACTAATAACTCGACTTAATTAAATGGAGATTACTAATTTTTCTTCTAAATTATAGTTACAAGTATTCCACTAAACAGCTCAAACCCTCTAGGATTTTGAAAAATATTATTCACAGATTATTTACTGTATAATACACCGGAAATTTTGTTCGAGAAAAAGTTATTTTTTGTATGGTAACGATATTTAACAACCTATTAGTGTAATGGTAAGATCTTGATTTTCCATAACATTTATCGATATGATACACTTTATCTTCAATTTATAATTGTTGGAAGATAACTTTAATAATTATGAAACGATGAATGGTATAATACCTTTAAAATACTTGTTTATTCGGGTAGTTATTTGATTCGGGATTATTCACGTACAAATAAAAACAATGTTTTCCCGACGATGGTTCTATTCAGCCAATGTTTTTTTCCATTATTCCCATATTTATACAGTCTTGACTACTCAATGCAAAATTCTGGTATGTCTAATCACTGTTAATTTACACTGATAGAAAAATTATAGATTAGTATTTGAATTTTCTCACGCCTGACGCTCTATCTATTTTAGACCCCGTTTACACTACGAGCTATATCACTTTATATAGAAAATCTTGAAATGAGACGTCAAATGCATTATTTCCAGTGAAAAGAATATTGATATCAAGCTACTCTATATCCAGTGATATAGCTCGTAGTCTGGACGGCACATTTTATTTTCTTTTATGTTTGACAAAATTATGGAATACCATTCAGCAAACTTACCGATTCGTTAAACATGAAGAAAATCTGAAAGTTTGAAGCTTACTTTTGTCCTACCATATTTAATACATTACTTAGGCATAGATAGATTGTTGTGTTTTATGCACTACACTTTTTAGTTTATTTCTCAATTAATGGTAGCCTCATACCTCGGAATGTTGTTTCACTGGATTTTAATCCCAGTGCATTTTAAATGTGGCCGGATTTTTGATTTTCCGCGTGGAAATTCAGTCAATCTCACCCCTTTAAAATCACACGAGAATTCATGAACAAGATTCCATTTTTAATTTCCTAAAAAAAATAATTTCATTACAATCGGAGTTATGAATAATACAAAAATTATACATAGTCATGCAACCTGACGTAACCTTGTTTACCTAAAAAATTGTAAAGGCTCAAACACAGTGATAACGGAAGCGGAACGGCGACGGCAGTGGAAGAGCCCAATCTGACCAAACCTGCTTGTCGGATAGAAAACTGATTGGATCCAAGTTGATTCCAGGACGTATGGACGCCATTTGCGACAACTGTCAAACTTGCTGTTTCCGGTTGGTTTTCGTCCATATTGCGTTTGGGCCAAGCAAAATACATAGCAAAACACTTAGTCAGGAAGCAGATGATGAATAAAACCAATTTTAACATATTTTAGTGCAGCAAATTTTGCTGCCATTTAAGGTGGACATTTTATTATTTTTAAATTCAAACTCACTCGCGAAACCACCGACAAACCGACATAAAAGTCAATCTTCACTATTGATTCAAATGAGCAGCGATCCCATCTGTCAAAACCCATAGAATCATCTTATCTAGATCAAATAAATGTGTCCAGAATAGCTCAGACATGAACCTTCTTTTCAACTTCCCAAGCGTTTTCGTGGCTTCTAAAACCATTCAGCAAACAATCATTATCAAACCCAAGCTAGCCAAGAAAATTAAAGTGTACAGATGTTGTCACATAGTCTCAAGCCCAGCACATTAACTCCACTCCCGCAAATGAACTCGCACCGCTTCCGCTGCATTTCTGTAACTGCTGGAGCTGGTTACAACGCCACTGCAAATAATGCTCTTAATTAAACTGCATGATAATTAAAAAAAAAACACTTTCCGATGAAGCAGCATCCTGCGCCTGACACACTGGTGTTTACTGCAGTTACCTTGACTACGTTGCACACGAAGCTGTCTTATACCCTCCCGGGAAATTTTTCCAAGAACCAAAGGTCAGTTGTGCAAACAGCTTCCAACCCTAGCCTGTTTAGTTGCTTGAAACAACATTCCCTCCGGATCCTTCCGTTTCGGGGTTGTTTATTCAAATGACTAATTTCACCGACAAACCCAACGCCACCAGAATCGGGTCTGCAGGGTGCACAAAAAAAAAGAAGAAGTAGTCAAAACACAGATTGGACGAAAATTTATACACCCCATTTGCGGAACGGACACCATTTGTAAATTGCTGGTCTTTTAATTGTGCTGTCAGTAATTGGGTGTTGCCCTTTAGGAGGGGACGTCTGGCTGTCAGTTCCCCGTGGGCATGCGACCCCGTGAAGATGTTTATGGTTGGGAGAGGTGCATGAACTAAATAATCAGAATGTTCACCTTCCAATTGGAGTATACGGGCGTAAATTGTTTAATCCGTTTTTGGGGATTTAGCCCTCCGGGGGAAGGTGTGGACGTCGTTGGTTGGTTGTGATGTTGGGCGCTGTAGATGAAGGGTTGTGGCATTTTGGATTGCAAATTATGCGTTCTAGTAGTTTTCGGTACCTTTTTGCTGCGAAGTAAGATGGGTAGAACTTGTCAGATTGGGTTTAATTGAATTTAGAAACAGTTTAGTGGCAATTTGCCACTGACATACACTCTCGTTTCATTGTACTCAATTTTTAAGTACAATTTTATACTATCTCTTTTCCTCTCACAGAAATGTTACTCAATTTTCGTAAAAAGTCGATCTACTTAAAAGTTGATCCACTATTTAACGAAAATTGAGTAACATTTCCATGTGTGAAAAAGAGCTAGCATACAATCGTACCCAAAAATTGAGATAAAATGAAACGGAGTGTACGATTGAATGAAGCATTGAGATAAACATGGATCGAAGTAGGCGGGATATTGGAACTGATTTGTTTTTGGTTTTGCTGCTGCGTAAATAATCGAAGCACATAAAATGAAGTTTCAAAATTCGTTCCTTTCGTTCTGGATACAATGAGTATCGACCTCCTCAAGCAAAAATCTCCTTCCGTCACGATTTGACGTAAAGCTGCAACAGTGTTCAGTTCTTGTTTGCCTCCTCGGCTAAAAGCCCGCACTTTGGACTTAACGCATCCCTTACTTACCTTACCAATTAGACCAAGGCCGGTGTGCCTACCCATACGTTATCTCCATTGTATTCTGCCCATGGCTGCACTCTCGCCAGCCTCACACAGTCTACGAAGGGTCCGAAGGTCGCCTTCAACTTGATCAATCCACCTTGCTCGTTGAGTGCCTCTTCTTCTTGTGCCCGTCGGTTCGTTTTCGAGAACCATTTTAACTGGGCTGTCGTCCGACATTCTTCGACATGCCCAGCCTATCGTAGTCGCCCGATTTTAGCGGTGTGTACGAGGGGAGATTCTCCCAGCAACTGAAACAATTCATGGTTCACCACTCACGCCAAAGTCACGAGTTCTAACCTCACCCCCGGACAAGTTACGAAAATAACCTAAAGGTAATTGAGTGACTACGACGGGAGATGCATCAGCCCACGGCTTGATAATAAAGGAATAACACAAAAAAAACATCCTCCTGCTCAAAGAAAACAAGGGTTCTTTACCAGCAATGTCCATGTTAATGTCTTGTAAATGATCAACTTTGTAGTTCGGCGAATTTTGTTCGATCTTAGCGTCCTTCGGAGTCCAAAGACCCAACAGAATAGAGGGTAGCACCTCAGGAACGACCAAACCCCAGGAGAATGCGAATCCGTTCGCTAAAGGCGGCCTAGTGAGGTCTCCACAACGTAAAACGGTGGGATCTGGCGAGTCCGACACTTGCGGAAGTGTCATGGCATCTGAAGCAGGTGCCACAAAGCTAGACATGGCCATGGATGGGCCAGGACTCATCCGGGCCATAGATAGGATGCGATAGGAGGGGTCCGAGCAGTTGAATGCGACAATTGACTTTCCGTCATCACGCAACAACATTTCTAAGGACTTAAGACCTAGCCTCCTCAGACTTCGCATGCCTGTGTAGGCTGCATGCAAGGAGAGGGAAGACCTGGAAGCCAAGCTCCTAGCTGAGCAAAGTGCCAAAGAATTGGCATGGCTAGCAGCCACGGAGAGGGCGAGGGAGATAGCCTCAAAGCCCACGGAAATCCGTCCCAGTGCGACACTTCACCCCATCTACCGTGGGGGTATCGTTAAGACTGAGGCGTCGAAGTACTCGGAGGTCTTAAAAAGCGATGCGCGGGACGCTAAACTGACGGGTCTAGTCACCGATGTGCGGAATATACGCCGTACCCGCATCGGTGATATGCTCCTGGAGCTTAAGAAGACCACAGAGCTAAAAGAACGACTCATAAGGATCTGGCACGACAGGCCTTAGGTGAGGATGTTGAGGTACGCGCCCTCATCTCACAGGTGATGATCAAGTGTAAAAACCTGGATGAGATCGCGGGGGTAGGCGAGATCTCCCCTGCAATGAAGGAACAGTGCAAGGTCGAGATTGCCGACGCAGACATACGGCTGTGGAAGGGTCCACTCGGTAGTCAGGTGGCAACCATGAGGGTAACGGCAGCTGACACGAACGTGGCGTTGATAGTGGCAATGGTGATGGTGGGATGGTCCATAAGCCCACTTAGCCTTCACCAGCCGCGGAAGGCATGCTTCAGATGCCTAGAGAGCGGGTACATGTCCTGCGAGTGCAAAGGCACAGGTAGGAGTAACATTTGCAGAAGGTGTGGCAGCAAAAGCCACAAGGCGCGAGACTGCAAAAGTTCCCCAATTGCTCGATGTGCGCCGGGAAACCGGTTGAAAAGCACGTCATGGGGGCCCGGCCGCTAACCCAAGCAACACATCTCTGTCATAATTGGTTGCAACAACTTGATTGTGACTTAATTGCGTCACATTGTAGTTGTTTTGACTAATGTCACAACAATGTGCTACTAGGAAGGGTATTCCAACGAGCCAATCGCAATTCAGGTAACCCAGCTAACCTGAACTATTGTGAGGCCACCCAGCAGCTGCTGTGTCAGGCAGTTCGCGAGTTGACATCGGATATCGGCATAATTTCCGACCCCCATTACGCATCCCAGCCGGCATCGGCAACTGGGTTACGGACAGGATCCAATATGGTGGCATTATGGACAACGGGCAAGTACCCGGTTCAGGAGGTTGTGTCTACAATAAACGAAGGCTTCGCGGTGAATAGACTGTTCTTTCTAATTTCTAATTTCCAATAGTTTTCTAATATGCTCAATCGTATGACAACTAAGCTAACTGGCCTGAACCCGTTGGTTATAGCGGGGGACATCAACGCTTAGGCGCTCGAGTGAAGAAGCCGCCTTACCAACGCCAGAGATCAGATTCTTTTGGAGGCCTTGGCTAGGCTCAATGTGGACCTAGCCAACGTGGGTACCAAGAGTATCTACCATAGAAATGGAGTGGAATCGATAATCGATGTAACTTTCAGCAGTCCTGGGCTGCTTAATAATGTGGCGTCCACAATACAAGGCAGCATGTGGAAAGAGGAGCATCCACTCTATTTGCCCGCAGATGGAGGACGTCCTACTTTGATGTAGAGACTTTTAAAGAGGCGCTTGAAAGGGAACGCAACTTACGAAAAAACCCAGGAAACTTGCGGCGAACGACTCGATATGACACTTACACGAGCGTGCGATGCGACCATGTCGAGGGAAGTCAAACCGAGGAATGGAAGATCGCCGGTGTATTGGAGGCCGGAATCGATCGCCGACTTCCGAGAACATGCCTCCACTCAAGACGGAGGGCGCGGTCAGACGCCGAGAGAATCGAACGTAGGGGGCCTGAGTCAGAAAACCAATACGAATCCGTGGGGTGATGGATACCGAGTAGTAATGGTGAAAACCAGAGGAACGGTGTAGATTTGTCCCATGACCAGCCTTAACACTGTCATAGCGACGGAAGGGTGGGCGGCTCAGCATAACACCCGAGACCACGTGGACATTGACAACGGCACAACGGGGGCAGGTGACAAGGCGGCGGTGACGAACGAAGAACTCATTGCGATAGCAAAGTCGCTAAAGGTGAACAAAGCGCCGGGACCGGATAGTATTCCAAAGCTGGCCGTCTTGATGGCTATCTTGCTGGATCCCGAAATGTTCAGGGTGGTGATGCAATGGTGTCTGAACGAGGGCGTCTTTCCGGACGCCTGGAAAATTCAGACTCTAGTGTTGCTACCAAAGACAAGGAAGCCACCAGGAGATTCATCGGCATATAGCCTATATATCTGTTGGATACAGCGGGTAAGATACTCGAGAAGGTTATTTTCAACAGACTGAAAATACACGAAGCGTATAGGGGGTCCGTCTACCAACCAGTTTGGCTTCCGGAAAGGGAAGTCGACGGTTCATTTTGCCCCATTTTACCCGAAACATGTGTTTTTTTTTCAGTTTTTACTCCTACAACTATTATTGCCGCTGTATTTTTTGCTTGAAAAGGGACATATCTTATCATAAAAACTCTGAGGAATGGTTGCAACGCCTTCAGGTTCCTGGGTACCTGTTCAAGATTCTTGGAAGCCACTTCCAGAATCGCGTTCTGGTATACAATACAGAGGTAGGCCAGAAACGTGTTCAGATCACCGCAGGCGTCCCAGAAGGTTCGATCCTGGGTCCGGTGCTATGAAACAGGATTTACGTTGAGGTACTACGGCCTGAGTTCCCGAAGATAGCCGGGTTCGTGGACGACATCACCCTGGAGATTGGAGCTAACGGCCTCGCATCGTTGACTGGATCTATGGGTAGGAGGAAGACTCCTCTGCTAGGACCAGCTGTCTTCTCAAGAAAACCTGCAGTACGTCTGCACAACGAAGATGTGACTAAATATTTGAACGGGTGTGTTCCTTATAATATTTGAAACACTCCAAATAGAACATAAAGATACAGCAAAAACTAGTGTCCCACTGGCAGTCGTTTTGAGGCTCGGAAGGCATTTCTCCTGGAATTGATGGCCTCTTTAGTCTTGGCGGACCACCAATGGAGCGCTTTATTGGCTGGTCTTGTCGGCAAGGTCACGAAAGAGCTGAGAAACATGCCGACAACGAAGGATGTATGAAAAATTTGTTCAGAAGATCATAGTGTGCGCTGCTCAAAGCGAGGAACGAAACTTTTTTGTTATCATTTTTCCACCGTCTTTTTTCATGGTATAAAAGTATAAGTTTTAACAAGTGAAATGTGAATTTTGATCCATGTCTTTAACCCAGTCTTGTGCTAAGTCACACCAAGAGCAGCATTGTGGGAAGAGCATCAGTTGTGATGGGGATAGTGAGGTACTTAACTCGGATTTCTTAGACTGGATACGGGAATAAGTGGAATTCAGCAAAGTGCCGTTTATTTTTTTGAGACTCGAATAGTTTCAGTTCCCGTAATGCATGTTCTAGTTATGTAAAACTTTAAGCTGAATATAAAGGTAAACTTCAGAGCTTCGTTGACGTGAATGTTATCACACAAATAACCTGCGGTAGTGAGATTGCTGCTCTCTGTTTCTACCAACCAACCGAGGAGTGACAACTCCATGACTGTATGATGTTTCGGAGTGTATCTTAAGTAAAATTGCCAAGATCATCCAGCGTAAGTAAGTTTTATTATAGTTTTATGAAAGCCAATAGCAATCTATTTGGTTTAATTATGGTAGCAAGAGGTGCCAATAGGTTTCAAATTTTAGTCAGGTTTATGAAAATCTGCTCAGCTTCTTTACAACGATCTTAAAACCTTGTCTTCTAAAATTACTTTTACTACTATCAAAGTTTTTATTTTGATTTTATGAACTCGTTAAATGTTGTTTTGGAATGCTTTCATTCATATTATTTTATTATGGTCAGTTGGAAAAGCACTTAAAATCCATTTTGCCTCCAGTAAACGCATTTAATTGCAAATTGGGATTGAGGGAAATCACCGAATGACCAAATAGTTTTATTGCGAAAATAAATTGGCTTTTTTTTTGGCAAAACTGTGATTTCTACCAATCGCCATATTGAAATATAATAATTTATTGAAATGTGGAAACAAGCCAAGTTTAAAATGTAATGGAAATGAGCTGTAGATCAGAGACAAATTTCGGCATTCTTTGAGATAACCTGATTGAATTCCATCAATTTTCAGGAAATTCAAGATTAATTTATCGAATACATTTGTTTCAATTTTGTTGTTGTTGATGTAAACTCGCATAATCTCTGAGGCGCCTTTATTTTCGGCTCTTATCGTGCCAATATTCACCAGAAAATGAAATGCGCATATGATTGAAGCATGATACGCTATAAAAAAAAACTCAATTAGTTTTGGATATTTTGCTTTCGCACAAAATTTTCCACAACACAAGAACTTTTTTCTTAGATATTATTTACTGTTAAATGGATCAGAAGAGTAGAGAACGGAACAAAGCAGAATAACAAAAACCAACCACGACATCACCGTGAAGTTTGATAGCTGTGGCCATTTGACCCTATGCTGGTGGTGATGGTAGCCAATAGGTTTTATGAAGGTTCTCAAGTGGTCATAACATCGTTCACTAGAATATTATCAAAATCTTTATAGTCTTGTTATAGGTTTTATTAATTTGTTCTTACAACCTTCTGTAGAGTGGGCCACTTTGTACACATTTCGGCTTTAACCCTTATGTGTTCGACAAAAAAAAACACCTTTTAGTCATCGACAGGGTACTCGGGTAACCACCGAATTCAAATGGTAATAACTCTGGCTATTATTGACCGATTTCAATTCTTTTGGCTCGGTTAGGACATAATCAACAATGACCATTTGAATTCATCTGGTTCCCGTAAATCCGGGTTACCGGGGCTGTGGTCCGGTACGGAGGCACTATCTGGAAACTGCTTTTAAATTTCCGGGAATGGAACTCAAACTCTTTGGTATAATTCCTAGAAACTATTTTAATTCCATTGTGGGCCACATGCCGACATGTTCCTGCAACGGCCATTCTGTAACAGGTTCCTGTGGGCAGGCTTGCGATTTCTCTGGGAGAATCACCAGGGTGCACATTTCTAGCTCTCTTTAGTGAATCTCACTTAGTCTCTACGGAGTTTTTTCCAGACACCACTGTAGAAATTATTCTGCACAGCACGGGAGAGCGAGAGAATTGACAGTTCACTGAACGTTCATACACTCACTGCTGTGTGAAAGACGGAGAATAAAAGAGCATAAAAGGACTGCACCGTACTGACGTGAGTGAAATCTTGATGAAAACATTAAGAAAAAATGGCTCCAACACGGGACCAAGAAAATATATTCCGAAGTTGTGCCTGTTTCGAAATACTACCTCACAATGCCATCAATTTCAAACTACTTCTATTCAATTTTCACCGCCTGCCGTGGGCTAACGGAACTATCAATACTTTCTCTTAACAACTTTGTTCTAGCTAAAAATTGCTGTCTACTCCTAGAGCCTCATGGTGATGAGAAATTATTTCCTTCTCAAAACAACATCATCACAGATCGTTACCCCGCGTATGGGAGAATACAAGGAAAGACTATATCAGTGTATATTCCGAAGTTTTTCGCGAAAAAAATTAGGTTTGACGACGGTACGGAGAAACTAACTGGATCTAAATTGTGTTCTGCGTTCGGTGTGTCCTCGGATAGCCTAGTCGGTAAGGGCACGGAGCTGCCAATTCGAAAGCGTTGGGTTCGTTTTCCAGTCCAGTCGACTAAAACAAATCTCGACTTCTTTGAGCATATACGAGTATAATTGTGCTTGCCACACAGTCTACAAATTCATGCATTTGTGATTGGCTTCAAAAGCTCTCATTTTTTTAACACCTGTGGAAGTGCATCTATAGAAAACACCTGGCAGTAAACTTGCTGCGATAAGCAAATGAGGACAACATTGCGAATTCAGTAACATCGTGAAAATGTTCAAATTCAAGTGTTGCGGTCCAAAAATAAGCTATGAAGGTTTTCACCAGGGTGAGTCTATCCGGTGAAATAATTCTGCTCTCTTCGGAGCTCCTCAGAGATCACTCATACGATTCGGCCAAACAACAGACACTTTGGTGTTACTCAACTTGTGATATGTAGGAGAGAGCGAAAACAAAACAAAAATCTCTCGGGTGAGTTTGCGTTTGCCAATGTGCGGGAGTACCTTTTTACTGAGCACCCTGCTTGCACCGAAGAGAATTGCATCCCTGCCCGTTCGGAATAGAGTGGCCATGAACATATTTCAAAAGAAACACTGGCAATATGGGTATCAAAATTCATGAAATTTCTCCAGTAGGATATTTTTCAATGTTTTGTGCCTATCTGATGATTTGTCGTCGGACCGGTCATTCCTAAACAGGTTCCCGGGGGGTCTCGAGTGGCCAAGAACAATTTCAATAGAAACCCCTGGCAATATTGCTATCAAAATTCATGAAATTTCTCCAGTTGGATATTTCTCGATCAAATAAGGGTTAAAGAAGCATAGAAGAGGTGTTGTTGGACAAAACAGTTTTGAATGTAGTTTTATCAACAAAGTAGGGAGGAGTGCTATTTGGTTGGAAGAAAGCTAAAACTGTTACTTGGGATGGTAAGATATGTCCACGCATGCATCCTCCCCTGTAGATTGACAAACTGCATTGTAGCTCAAATCTATTTGTTTGAATCCAACTCATTTTTCAGAATCGTCTTTTGCGGTAAATGCAACGCAGTACGCCTGGCCACTTTGATGCTTGTATATTTTTTTTTGAGATGCTGGAAGCATCAATATTGACAAACAAAATAATTGAGCGTCATCTAACTGAATTATTTCTCATTCTGGACTGCGTCTGAATCAGATCAGATTAGACTAAGGATATACCAAGTAACACCAAAACATCTCTTTGGTCAGTTATCTCGAAATTATGTTATACAGGAGTATTAAAAATGAAATGAAAAACATCTTTTGTCATGAAAAGCTAAGAAGATGTTATCGCAAAATCATATCACTCATGTTTTTCTAGAACATATGACCAAGCATATGACTTTACTTTCGACTCCATATATGACCAAAACAGCGCAATTAACCGATTTTTGTACAACATCTTTTAGGTCGTGTAAGAAGTATTAAGGATGCGCTGCATAACATGCTTTTGACAAGACAATGTCTTATCTTGGTAGTTTATAGCATCACAACAACCAATAGGTTATAATCAAGTTATTGAAAAGTAAAACTAAATGCACAAATTCATGAACACAACAATTCAATCCAACAAGTGTCAAACTAGCAGATGTAGACACAGATCGAATTTGACAGGTATGTTTGTTATGAATATGATGAATACGTTTATGAATTCCCATTACTTTTTATACATTTTCATAACGTTTTAAAAAGCAGACCCTAGCCTACCATTTGCAAGAAATCTTGTTAAGAAACGGATACAGAATTGGTCTAACTACAAGAAAAAAATATACATATTTTTCGGAACTATAGCCGTGCAATAACAACCCCATCAGCAGTTGAATCATTGTGACGGACGACAAGAAACGTCATTTTTCTCTCAAATTATTGGAGCCAAATGACATTTCACTAAGAAGATGCCATAATATGGTTGTTATGATGTTATAATTACTAACTCAAATAATTTGCAATGGGCCATCATGAGTATGTTATTAGACTGCTCTAAAGATGTATTTCGGACTCAATTTCAACTTCACGTCATAGCTGTGGACAAAATTACAGTACCGGTTAAAATTTTGATTACAATTATCACTAAAAATGACGAAAGATGCATTTTTTTTTGTCAATGATTGAGATGATACATTATAAGTGAGAAAGAAAATCGATCGATAATCTAGAAAAAAAGTTTATGTTTTAAAAATAATTTTGATCGACAGTGTAGACCATGTGTCTAATCCACCATGATGATTTTTGATGATTTTAACAGAGATGCTGAAAGCTTGCAAAATGTAAGAGAACTTTCTGTTGTTTTTTAATCTTTAGAACGGGGCATAAATTATGCAGGAGTAAAACCAAAAAGTTGCACCATAAAGCGGCCTCGCATATGATATTTTGTTACACGTTTTGAGCATTAACAATCTTTAGATATCTGATATTTATTAAATAATTGATTTGACCAGAAACGATTGTCATTTGTGAATATTCTCCTCATAAACAAACATAATTTTCTCAATCACAACAATCTTTGTTGACTTCTGTTCGTTTGACATTTCTCAAACAAGCATGTCATGTTCATGTATTTCTGCAATGGTTTTTACTTTGAAAGTACTTGATTATAACCTATTTGTTATTATGATGCTAGAAACTATCTAGATGAAACATCATCATGTTCATTGCATGTTATTGAATACATCTTAAAAACGTATTATTGTCCTAAATCTGTACATAAAAACTTCTTGTGTGACCTTAAAGATGTTTCAAATAGATCGATTTATTGTTTTGGTCATTTAAGATACCAAAAATAAGTTATGTGTACTAGAAAAATACACGAGACCATGTATTAAAGATGAATTTTTGATCATTACATAACAAGTTGTGTTAAGGAGTGTATCGAAAAGTAGTTATAAACATTCGATGCGTTATTACGCATAAACTACTGTATATATTTTTAGCGTGTAAGCGCCATTTGCTTTGTTTACATGTCAAAAAATGATTATTCGGTTCATTCATTTCCGTTGATAAAGTTGTATTCAAAATGTCGCGAATTGAATTTGAGACTAAAAAGAAAATTCTGCACACTTGGTGCACCGAAAAGGGTGTTACTTACAACCAGATTGCGAAAAGAGTAAATGTTCACCCGGCAAGTGTAAAACGCATCATCGAAAAGTTTGGTAAGGAGTGCTCCCTCAAGGATTTACCAAGAAGTGGCCGGAAACCCGGCTCCAGCAACCCTGATTTGGACCAAAAAGTTGTGGATTATATTCAACGGAACAAATCTGCCTCTACTCGCGATCTAGCCAAGAAGTTCAGGACCAGCATCGGAATGATTCAACGAATCAAGCGCAGGAATGACTTGAAGACGTACAAAAAGCAGAAAGTGCCCAAACAAACTCCGGAACAAAAGTCTCGTGCCAAAACCAGGGCTCGAAAGCTGTACAGCTGCATTTTGGACAATGTCGACCAGTGCATTTTGATGGATGACGAAACATACGTTAAAGAAGATTCAAGAACGCTACCGGGGCCGCAGTTTTATACTAAATCTGTTGGGGAACGTGTGCCAACCGCAGATACGACTGTTGCGATGGAGAAATTCGGTCAGAAGGTGCTCATTTGGCAAGCTATTTGCACATGTGGCTTGCGTTCTTCAATTTTCTATACAAAAGGAACTATAAATGCTGAGATTTATCAAAAGGAATGTTTGAAGAACAGGTTGCTACCATTGTATAGAAAGCACCAGTCCCCTCCTCTCTTCTGGCCAGATTTGGCATCGGCACATTACGCCAAATCCACTCTACAGTGGCTGACGGAGAATAACATCAAGTTCGTAGAAAAAGACATCAACCCACCAAACTGTCCCCAGTTGCGACCGATCGAACGCTATTGGGCAATAGTCAAGCGTATATTTAAGAAGGATGGTACAGTGTCCCAAAACATGACCGATTTTAAGAAAAATTGGGCAGCGGCATCCAGGAAGTGCACAAAGGTCACTGTGCAGAATTTGATGGCAGGTGTCAAATCAAAGGTACGGGCATTCTACAGAAATGAACATGATGACTAGTTTTTCCGTTTGGATCTTTTGTAAAACATGTTAAGCTATAATAAACTGAAATAGTATGTTAATTTTAACCATGTTTTCATGCCTATTTTATTATTTGGCAAGTTTATCATACTCATCTTTCTCGATACACCTGACTTGGTAGGTATCGAAAATTTATCCAATTTTGCAATATCATCGCCTTCCAGAAACTACTTCATTGTTTAATGCATACTTTACTGTACTGTACCGCGGACATCTTTGGTCAGCATCGAACTCATTAAAGCCTAAAAATTATCCAAAGACAATAGCTTGGAACGCTGCGAAAGAAAGATAGTTATGGTTAATCCAATTACATAATTCTAAGAGCAAAAATCTGTCAAAAGTCTCGCAAGTAATAATTGTAAACAATGACTTAATACGTAAATTTCCGCAAATGCCAGATTGCTCACATCTATATCCACTACCGACGGGAAGTCAATAATTCCGTGTATCTGTTTCTGGTTATTTTATTTGTGGGAGCAAGCAGATCCTCCTGACAAGTACGCTAGAAGTCATTGTTTACAAGAAGTGTTATCGGCCTTTTATCTATTTCGTCTAGAATCATTCTCGA
>JASCZW010016082.1:0-19343 GCA_034211315.2 Aedes japonicus | reverse complement strand
GATATCCGAAGTTTTTTTCAGTTCTTTAAAATTCTAGGGAGTTATCGGGAACTGTTGGATCTTCCTTGAAGCTTTGGAATCCGCTAAAGTTTGCTGGAATTCACTGTGGTTCACTTATATTCTCGGGAGGACTTTTTTAAAGTTTCAAGGGCTTCTGTGAAGTCTTGGAAGTTCTCGGAAGTGTTTTTGAAGCTATCTGGATTCTCGGAACTTCGCTAGAGTTTTCGGAACTTTTCCAAAGTTCTCGGAATTTCTTTGAAGTTCTCTGAATTATTCCGAAGTTCTCGGATTTTTCTAAAGTTTTCGGGAAATTTCACGTTCGTTTAACTTTACGTCACAACTAAAGGTATTGGGACTTTCATGTTATTTGCGGCCCTTTCCTGAAATTCTATGCATTTTTCAGAAGTTGCTTGGACTGAACTTCAATTCTCGGGACTTTTTCGAATACTCGGAACTTAGTTGAAGTTCTCAAAACTTTACTGAGAATCCAGGGACTTCAAGGAAGTTCACTGGATTTCTCTGAAGTACTAGAAGCTTTGCTGGAGTTTTCAAGACTTCTCTGAAGTTAAATGAATTTCCCCTGCAATTATCGAGGCATCCCTGGAGATTTGCGGACTACAATGATGTTATCAGGACTTTCTGAAATTTTCAAAAGTTCACGGAACTTCCTTGAAGTTCTTGGACCTTTTTTTAAATTCCAAGGACTTATTCGAAGTTAAAGGATGGTTTTTAACGTCTGTCTAAATAGTTTCCAGCAATGTATGGGACATTGTGAGATTCTCCCAAATTCATGGAATTCAAGGGACATTCCCGATGTTTTTGGAACTTCACTGGAGATAACGGGACTTCCATGTGATTCTTGGAATTTTGCGTACATTTTTAAGGTTTTCCTGAAGTTCTTGTGACTCTCTTGAAGTGATCAGGCACCATGCAAAACTCCGGAAGCATACCGAACTAATGAGTTGTACGCTGGAGTGAGAGTTGCTCGACCTCCGCAAGTTACTTAACTGATTTCGTAGGTCAGCTTTGCGTCTACTTTGGCCGATTCCACCTGTTACAACGATGTCCGACTGTCACGCGGAAGTTTGGAATCGATCATCTTTAAAATCTACGATCAAGACTCACACGCTTTCTTTACCATCGGACAGTGTGGCTTGCATGTCACGGCTTGGTCCCATAATCCGCAGCCAGTTGGTCTTGATAGCGGCGATTCACTCGATGATTATGTCACGTGCGGGTTCCCAACGTTCATTTGGGCTGCAGTAGATTATGTGCGAGTTCGTAGCTGATTGGGTAATCCCACGTTCTTCGCCCATTTGTTCACAGCCTTGACAACGGTCTGCGGCTTGCGATGGAAGCTCTCACTTTTTGTTCCTCGTACCACGAGAATAATGTAGAGCACTTATGCTAACAGAGCAGACATTTAGGAAACGATATTCGTAAGTGTAAAAAAAAACTTAGGACCTTGTTTTTTAATATTATCGGGAACAATGCCGGCATTTAAAATTTTTAATCGAAAGCAAATTTTGAAGCTTTCTATTAATCATGTCATGCCATATGAGTCAACCTTTGTTACATAATAATGAAAACAAAATTAAAACGGCAAAAAATCATTCGGAAAATTAAACGGCTTTTTCCCATCAATTTGGTTGTGCGAAACAAAAACACCACTGCATTCTCAAACCGCGAAAGACTCATGAAGCTGAGCATCAATCATTAAAGTGAATTCGATTCTCCGAATCGACTAATGAACATAATGAATCCAGCAGCCATGTACTTGAGGGGAAATAATCTCACGAATTGATTTCCAACTGCCGAATTGTCCTCTGCACAAAAAGGAACATCACAAAAGGGAGAGCCCTGGCATTCCTTTTCCCCAGCAAATAACCGATAATCAGTCCACACTGCTAGCTCCAGTTTCGACCTGTAATAATCACACTTTAATTGCATCCCGATGATGGCTTCCAATCAGGGCCAGCCTTTCATGTCATGTCTCTTTTCCGTCGCCGATCATGCATTTACGCCACAATTGGTCTCTCACTTAATTTTATACCTTCAATGCAGTTGCAATAAGGATAAACAAATAAACAGTTACAGTTACCGGTTGCAGTTGGCAAGTCGGTTTTCTTCTCTTTTTACATAACTCTGCTCTGGCAACTGATCAGGCTGATCCAAATCAGGTGCAGCAGGCGGGAAGTGCGCGGAATTTTCCCCGAAGCGTGTTTACTTATCGCACTTCTCTCCCGGGTCCACGGTCCGCGAACGGCGAGCATTAAATCATAACATTGTAGCATCAGCACTCAAAACAATCGATCAATCGGCGTCAACGAGCTGATTTGTTTGCTTTTCCACTTAATCGCGAATTTTGCGCTATTTCTTCCCACATGTCCGTGTGTTGCACTTGCTGCTGGTTTGCATTCGGGCCAGACAAGAGCAGAATTCGTTCTCTCGATCTAGCTAGCAAACGACCGAATTGGAGAGAGATTGTAGAAAATGGAAATCAGATTACTATAGATACCATTAGCTAGATTGATTAACCTGTGCTCTGGCAGTTGGCGAACTTTTGCCAGTCTGATCGATGCACTTGCCATATTTGGGGCAGACAGCCTTGAGTCACCTTGCAGTTGGCGAGCGAACGACCACGCAGACGGCAGGCAGCAAACATTGCAGTGATCGACAAGTGCCACAAGTGACAGTGCGGTTTGTGATTGGTACAAGGCGTTTGGCAGGCAACCTGAACAGTTTCGATAGACAGATTTACGATTCTAATGCAGAAGTGGAGATATCAAATTCGTGAAAATGCAACTGCCCTGTGTGAGCATTGCATTTGCCGCACTCGAAAAAATCGTCACGTTGTTTCCACATGAAACGCACGTAATTTTCATCCACTACCAATACCAGTAATAAACACGTGGAATTCACGTAGGAGCTACGTGATTTCCACGTAAATCCACATTCTACGTAAAAATCACATAATTGTTACGTGATTTTTCACGTACAATTCACTGGCACGTGATATTCACCTGATTTTACTGAAGAAGATTTGGTTACGTGTCCAGGTGAAAGTTACGTGAAATTTCACGTGGAAATAACGTGTCGATTTTTTTGAGTGCGGTATCATTAACCAGTTGAAGAAAGTTTTTCTAATTGCATGAAGTTTGCCAAACTATATGATCAGTATCAAGCATGATTTGATGAACAAATGTGGTGATACTTGAAATAAATTTCAACCAGACTAGTCAAAATACTCTGAGTATATCGTCATTGATAAGAAATATTATGTTAACCTTTCTAATCCCAACAATGACCAATGGCTTTGACTCACTCCGGGAAATTTTTGTTTGAACCGCTTTCTAATATGTGGGCCTCATTGAACTACCGCCAAACCGCTTAACGGGATATTACTGGTAACACGGTGACATCGATCAATTTCAATCGATCAAAGGTAGCCAAGCTATGGTCAAGTTGATTGTTTGTTATTCTGGTTATTTCAAAACAATCCTCAAACACGGTGCTAATTTCGAAGTGAGTCTTGCGCTTGGAAAGCATTTGCCTTGTTCTCGATCAGTGCAGGTAAGAACAGAATAATCCATACATGTTTTACCGTAAGGGAACGTTCATTAATTACGTCACGCAAAAATGACTTTTTTTTAACCCCCCTCCACCCTTTGTCACGTTTTTTGTATGGGCCTTCAATTTTTTTTGTATGGATCGCCACATTCGCCCAACCCCCCCCCCCCCCTCCTCCCCATACTGCGTGAAATAATTAATGGACCTTCCCTAAGTAGTAAGGAAACAAAATTATTGACTCACGTATATTTTTTACTACTTTATAACGCAATTTACAAAATATGAACTTAGATGGGGTAACTTGCAACAATGAGCTGAGGTATAAAAGTGAGATAGACCAGAGGATCGGGAAGTACACAGATAAAAAAAAACATTGAATTTTCAGCGTTATCTAATGCACATAAAGGGAATGCTAGATTTGTCAGAAAATAATGGGATATTTCATGTAAATTTAAGCCAGATAACGCCTAAATCCAGCCTGTTGTATGAAAGATTGCCAAAATTGTTGTATGACACATGAAAAGTTGCAAACAATTTCGTTGTTTACTCCTCCCTTAGCTTGGATTTAAACGAGGGGATATTTTACACGCTTGTTAAAATTAATTATTTTTTTCTGTGAGCCGAAATGGTGCCAAACATAGCGTTCGGTCAAGAATTTTGAACGTACCTGTCACATTTTTTGTTTGAAGGTGCCTTGCTGAATAGACGGTCAATTTTGCTAAATTCTTTATGAAACGCTCTAAAAATAACACCAACGTAATGTAGCAATAGCGTATCGGCCGAATCTGATGTTTTATTTAAACGTACCTTAAACAAATTCCACATTTCCTCATATGCAACTTTTTTAAATACATTATATGTGAAATCTGACCTCGGACTCAGATTTTTCAGAAAATTCTAGCCCTAAACAACATATAAAACATACGTCTTAAGTACATTCTACGCTACTTAATAGTCAAAAATATATTTTCATTACTTTGTTTGAGGAAACACCTTTAAATAGCTTTTTCCTGCTAAGCATTTGACAAGCAGAGATAAAATCCTCAGCAGGGCACAACATTATCACGTAGCTGCGTATTTATGAAAAAAGAAACAAAAAATCCTCCTTAGAAAATCAACCTTGTCTTCTAAATAAAGTTCATAAACAATGAGGTCCGTTCGACCTTTACCCATTCAAATTAATCATGTTTTGCAGGAATTAGCCACTCCAGAGTGTTTCCTTAAACGAATTATTGAAAATATATTTTTGAATATAAAGTAATATAAGCGAATATAAGCGTAGAATGTACTTAAGTAGTATGTTTTATCAGTAATTCAGGGCTAGAATTTTCCGGAAAATCTATATCTGAGATTTTACATACGATGTTTTAAAAAAAGTTTTATATAAATGAGTATTGAATTTTGTGAGGTACGTTTAAATAAAACATCTGGTGTAATATAGAAGGCGTTTTATGAAGAATTTCGCAAAATTGATTGTCTTTTCAGTTAGGCACCTAAAAACAAAGAATTTGACAGGTACGTTCAAAATCCTCGAAGGTACGCTAAGGTACGCTGTTGGTACACTTCAAAAAACATGCTTTTTTTAATGTTGTGTGGAGTACTCTTGGATAGATTGACTTGAAACTAAGTTAAAAGAATAAAACCTTTTACTCGCGGTCGCCTCGAAGTTGATGGGATTCACAATTAAGGTGAGAATATCAGACACATTTTATTCAATAATTATTTTCTGATATCTTGGACTTCGAATTTTATTACAAGGTAACAAATTGAACGCTTCCAAAAAAAAAACAAAAAAAAAAACAATCACACGCGCACACACTTACACCGACCTCAAATATTTAACCTTAACATGTAAGTTAATCAAACTACAGTCGATGAATAAAATTAGTCAAAAACATATACATAAGTTTCATGAATTCCGCATCGCGCACAGCTAAAATGTCTCGAATCGGTACATTGGGTTGTTTAGCCCGAAGGGAATCATAAAGTTCTGATCTGACTCTACATACGATGCACAAAACCAAACTATGTGATCTGCGTCCTGGTAACCTTGTCCACATTCACAGAGATTGTACAAATGACCGTTTAAGGAACAATTATTACACATCAGACGAAAGAAGTCACGATCCACATTCAATCCCCCGAAGCAAGCTACCTTCGATGCCTAGGGAGTGATGGCCATCGCTCCAAATCTCCTTTATTCCAATTACACTGTCAGCTAACGAGTGATCTCTGGCGAAAAATTGAGAAAATTTCGTTGAAGGCGGTATGCCGGTCATAAATATCACCTTCCATAGCGCCCACTTTTGCAAGCGAGTCCGCTTTCTCAGTGCCCGGTATCGACCAATGAGATGGGATCCACACAAAGGTGATACTATAAGAACGTGAAGATAAAGCACTTCTAGGCCGCTTATATTCATTTTTGAACATATATTGCCAATCAAGGAGGCGAATTCGTTCGGGGCCTTGACCTACCCCGCAATCGGGACTATCAACACTTCCACTTCATATCTTTAATTCTAGCAAACATTACAGTCCATTCTTTGGGCCTCATGGTGATGAGTAAACATTTCCTTCTGCATCATCCTAGATTTGTCATCAAGTTCTGAAGCAAAAAATCAATGAAGACGTTGCAACATAAATATTAGCCATACAACTTAAGTCCCAATCGTTGTTTTGATTTTTGGACAAAACCAGTCGACATCCCTATTTTACGAGCCACCGTTCGAATGGAGAGATGTGGGTTCTTCGTTAATATCCTTTTCACCTTTCGGTCCATGACAGGATCAGCGCGTCCAATGTTTTTGTCACTTCTCGGTTTCCTTTCCACCGTCAAACGTTCCGAAAATGATTTGAGCACATCTTGAACAGTGGATTAAGCAAATCCAATGTTTTTGCAAGGTCCCGTATTGATAAGTGATGGTGATGGTGATGAATTGGTGATGGTGAACAGTGTAGTTTGTTTCTGCAGTGCAGTGATTAATTACCTAATATTTAGTGTGAAATAGTGAATTTTGCGCCTAATTATAATTCCTATCGCGCACAGAAAGTGTTTTTCCAACCAGATCAGTTGGAGACGATTGGTCTCCCGTGCTGGTTTTTGTTCAATTTTGGAAATTTTTGCCCCAGTGACGGCTGACGGCCGGTGAATATTTTTTGCACATTGCTTTCATTTTTCTGTATTGTGTGTTGTTTGTTCTCGAGTATACCACTATAGGTGTACTCCACTGACAAAAGCGGTAGCCAAGCTAGTCAGTGAGAATGATAATGTGCTGTTCAAGTGTGGTGACTGTTTATTAGGCCAGGTTTGTGGCGAGCAGCATGTATTGCTCCCGACCGTCCAAAAGTTCGAAGAGGAGATGAAGAAGATTTCTTCTCTATCTGATTCGATTAGTGGCGTTCGGGAGCACATTGCTGCTCAAATAAACAACGCGTTAGCTACCGGCATGGATTTGTTGGGGAAAAATCTGAATAGTACCTTAGAGAAGGCAATTTTTGAACTTAATAAATCAGTGGGTAAAGAATTGGAAAATATGAAATGTTCATTTTTTGAATTTAATTCGATTAATAAAGTAGCTGCAATGAATGTTAAGCAAGGTACATCAAGTACGGCATCGGAGCCGAGACTGAATCCCAGAGGCAAAAAGCGTCGAGTTCAGGAAGACGTTAGTGAGATGTCGAATGATGTTTTTATTGAAAGTATTAGTTTCGCGGATGTAGTAAAGAGTAATTCTGGGACTAAGAATAGTAATAATAATAATAATAATAATAATAATAATAATAATAATAATAATAATAATAATAATAATAATAATAATAATAATAATAATAATAATAATAATAATAATAATAATAATAATAATAATAATAATAATAATAATAATAATAATAATAATAATAATAATAATAATAATAATAATAATAATAATAATAATAATAATAATAATAATAAAACAATTAGGAAAAAAAGCAATGTGACTGAATTCAAGGAAGTTACTCGTAAGGCTCGTCCGGTCATTGTGATCAAACCGAAAGAGTCCAATCAGAATAGCGATGATACTCGCAAGTTTTTGAATGGTAAACTGGATCCAAAAACACACAAGATCCGTAACTTTAGAAATGGGAAAGATGGCTCTATTATAGCTGTGCAACAGGATGCAACGTTAATGTTGTGAAAGATGGCATTATAAGCGATTTGGGAGAAAATTATAACGCTGTTGTTCCCTCATCGGTGCCAAGGCTTAAAGTGATGGGCATGAGCGAGAAGTTTTCCTCCGATGACTTTATTCGGATTTTAAAAGATCAAAATGAAGACATCGGGATTCATGAAGTTAAAGTAATAAGAATGTATGAAAATCCACGCTTCAAGTACAAGAAGTTTAACACGGTAATTGAAGTTGATAAAAACACCTATAACTTTTTATTGACCGCGAAACACGTTAATGTTAAATTTGATTGGTGCCGTGTTGTTCCTGAGATTCAAGTTTTGAGATGTTTCAAATGTGGAGAATTTGGACATATGAGCATGGATTGTAAAAATAATGTAGCATGCTCTAAATGTAGTGAAAGTCACACGACATCTGAATGCACATCAACTGCTTTGAAATGTATTAATTGTAAAAAAACGAATAACGAACGTAAAACGAACTTGGACGTAAACTACGGCGCGTTTAGTTATGAATGTGAACTTTTCAAGCGATTATATGAACGAAAAAAAAACAGCCTGCATTTCAATGAATAGCAGCCAAGTTTCAGTAGCAATGTGAGTAATATTTTGTACTTCAATATTGCCGGGTTGTTTACAAACTACGTAGAATTGCGTCAGATTGTAGAGCAAAAACGTCCAAATTTAGTTGAAGTTTTTTCAGAAGCAGATAATTTATCATCTCCATGCAAAGCGCTAGGAGCGGACAGTAATTTTATTGCTAGAACAAATAGACATGAAGAGAAAGCGTATTGATAGATCCGTAAGAGAACGGCAGGCTTTTGAAATTAAATAGATGTAAGTTTGAAAACGAGCGGAGGGCATTTGAACGGTAGTATACGATCAGGCACATAACCCTTTGTCATACTACCCTATGCAGGATAGGCAAGGGGGGAAATCCCCTTGACTGACAAAAGGTTATGCAACCGATCGTGCTCTTATACTACCTATTGCTTGTTTCTAGTTCTAGCGATTTGTCCGTCTCCTAATACTGCCTAGCACGGGTGAGAAATTATCTCCCGCTGTTGGGTTTATTTTTAGCATGCACCGCCTATTTCACACATTTGCTCTTCTCGTCATCTATAACTTATAGATCTCGGAGAGAACGACGGTGAGTGGTGCAAATACTGATCCCCACCAGTATGAATTAATGGATTCCCCCATTATGGGCTTTCTACACTTTTGATTGTTATTTTTGTATTCTCCCCAGCGCGGAAGTAACGATCTTTGATGAAGTTTTTTCAGAAGCAGATAATTTATCATCTCCATGCAAAGCGCTAGGAGCGGACAGTAATTTTATTGCTAGAACAAATAGACATGAAGAGAAAGCGTATTGATAGATCCGTAAGAGAACGGCAGGCTTTTGAAATTGAATAGATGTAAGTTTGAAAACGAGCGGAGGGCATTTGAACGGTAGTAGTACGATCAGGCACATAACCCTTTGTCATACTACCCTATGCAGGATAGGCAAGGGGGAAATCCCTTGACTGACAAAAGGTTATGCAACCGATCGTGCTCTTATACTACCTATTGCTTGTTTCTAGTTCTAGCGATTTGTCCGTCTCCTAATACTGCCTAGCACGGGTGAGAAATTATCTCCCGCTGTTGGGTTTATTTTTAGCATGCACCGCCTATTTCACACATTTGCTCTTCTCGTCATCTATAACTTATAGATCTCGGAGAGAACGACGGTGAGTGGTGCAAATACTGATCCCCACCAGTATGAATTAATGGATTCCCCCATTATGGGCTTTCTACACTTTTGATTGTTATTTTTGTATTCTCCCCAGCGCGGAAGTAACGATCTTTGATGAAGTTTTTTCAGAAGCAGATAATTTATCATCTCCATGCAAAGCGCTAGGAGCGGACAGTAATTTTATTGCTAGAACAAATAGACATGAAGAGAAAGCGTATTGATAGATCCGTAAGAGAACGGCAGGCTTTTGAAATTGAATAGATGTAAGTTTGAAAACGAGCGGAGGGCATTTGAACGGTAGTATACGATCAGGCACATAACCCTTTGTCATACTACCCTATGCAGGATAGGCAAGGGGGAAATCCCTTGACTGACAAAAGGTTATGCAACCGATCGTGCTCTTATACTACCTATTGCTTGTTTCTAGTTCTAGCGATTTGTCCGTCTCCTAATACTGCCTAGCACGGGTGAGAAATTATCTCCCGCTGTTGGGTTTATTTTTAGCATGCACCGCCTATTTCACACATTTGCTCTTCTCGTCATCTATAACTTATAGATCTCGGAGAGAACGACGGTGAGTGGTGCAAATACTGATCCCCACCAGTATGAATTAATGGATTCCCCCATTATGGGCTTTCTACACTTTTGATTGTTATTTTTGTATTCTCCCCAGCGCGGAAGTAACGATCTTTGATGAAGTTTTTTCAGAAGCAGATAATTTATCATCTCCATGCAAAGCGCTAGGAGCGGACAGTAATTTTATTGCTAGAACAAATAGACATGAAGAGAAAGCGTATTGATAGATCCGTAAGAGAACGGCAGGCTTTTGAAATTGAATAGATGTAAGTTTGAAAACGAGCGGAGGGCATTTGAACGGTAGTATACGATCAGGCACATAACCCTTTGTCATACTACCCTATGCAGGATAGGCAAGGGGGAAATCCCTTGACTGACAAAAGGTTATGCAACCGATCGTGCTCTTATACTACCTATTGCTTGTTTCTAGTTCTAGCGATTTGTCCGTCTCCTAATACTGCCTAGCACGGGTGAGAAATTATCTCCCGCTGTTGGGTTTATTTTTAGCATGCACCGCCTATTTCACACATTTGCTCTTCTCGTCATCTATAACTTATAGATCTCGGAGAGAACGACGGTGAGTGGTGCAAATACTGATCCCCACCAGTATGAATTAATGGATTCCCCCATTATGGGCTTTCTACACTTTTGATTGTTATTTTTGTATTCTCCCCAGCGCGGAAGTAACGATCTTTGATGAAGTTTTTCAGAAGCAGATAATTTATCATCTCCATGCAAAAGCGCTAGGAGCGGACAGTAATTTTATTGCTAGAACAAATAGACATGAAGAGAAAGCGTATTGATAGATCCGTAAGAGAACGGCAGGCTTTTGAAATTGAATAGATGTAAGTTTGAAAACGAGCGGAGGGCATTTGAACGGTAGTATACGATCAGGCACATAACCCTTTGTCATACTACCCTATGCAGGATAGGCAAGGGGGGAAATCCCCTTGACTGACAAAAGGTTATGCAACCGATCGTGCTCTTATACTACCTATTGCTTGTTTCTAGTTCTAGCGATTTGTCCGTCTCCTAATACTGCCTAGCACGGGTGAGAAATTATCTCCCGCTGTTGGGTTTATTTTTAGCATGCACCGCCTATTTCACACATTTAGTCCAAATTTAGTCTTTTTATCAGAAACACATATAGTTGACATGCAAGCATTTGATCAATATAGTATTCCGGGATATAATGTGGCTGCTTGTTTATCATATTCTAGACACATTCTGCTATTTATGCTAAAGAATCAGTTCAGTTCAAGCTTCACTTGAACGAAGTTTGTGACGGCAATTGGTTTTTAAGCATTGCAGTTGTTCGAGGCAAGCAGATTGGTAATAATGGTGTATTGTAAAATTCTCCCAGTTCTAGTGACCAGCGTTTTATTGAAATTTTGGAAAACTGGTATGAGATTTTTGTAGATTCTAGTAAACTAAACGTGATTGCTGGTGATTTTAATATAAATTATTGTGACATTAATAATTCGAAGCATTTGCAACGATTAGCAGATTTCTTTAATTTAAAACAATTGGTTAATGAATATACGCGTATTTCCAGACGCAGTAGTGATTGACCATGTGTACTGTAATTTTGATTCTGTTAGTGTTGTTATAAACTCTGACTTGAAAGTAACTGATCATGAAACCACTATTATTAACGTTGAAGATAATATTAATGGTGACAGTGATTATGTGAAATTGAAATGTTGGAAAAAATATTCGAAACAAGCTATTTCAAGACTTGTCGAAAGAAGTGTGGATTTTCATATAAATACCGGTTCTCTAGATCAGAAATCAGCTGTTTTGACAGACGTATTAAAAATATGTACCAATAAACTAGTTGAAAATAAATTTGTGTTAGTAAAGAACTCGAACAGCTGGTACAATTTGGATCTTTTGCGTCTCAAACATAAAAGAGACAAGCTGTACAAAAAATGGCGTAGAACTAATAGAAATATCTTTTTGAATAGGTACAAAGTCGCGCGTAACAAATATTCGCTAGGCGTTAAACAAACTCGTTGTGAATATATTCAGAGGAAAATTGATTTGCATCAAAACAACAGCAAAGAGTTATGGAAAATTTTGAAATCTTTGTTAAAACCTAGTAATTGCAAACCGCGATCCATAACCTTCAATGGCACATTAGAACAGTCAGAGGACACCATTGCATGTAGATTTAATGAATATTTCGTCGATAGTATTTTGTCAATCAATCAATCCATTGATTTAGTAGATGAGCCAGAAGAAATAAAACAGCCGATTAATATTAACTGTAGTTTTCAAAGTTTTCACCCAATAACGTTAGAGGATCTTAAATCTATTTGCTTTTCTTTGAACAAAACGGCTGGAGTGGATAACGTAACTGCAAGAGTAGTACAAGATTGCTTTAATGTCATCGGAAACAACCTGCTGGACCTTATTAATGAATCGCTGCAAACTGGGCACGTGCCACAAGTTTGGAAAGAATCTTTAGTTATTCCCATTCAAAAAGTCGCCGGAACGATGAAAGCCGAAGAGTTTCGTCCTATTAACATGTTGCACACTTTAGAGAAAATTTTGGAACTTGTTGTAAAAGGCCAGCTGTTAACGTATTTAAATAGTAATAATTTGATTGCGCCGGAACAATCGGGATATCGCGAAGGTCATTCTTGTGAAACAGCGTTAAATTTAGTTTTAGCAAAATGGAAAGGAAATGTAGAGCGTAAAGATACGATTGTTGCTGTTTTTTTGATCTGAAACGCGCTTTTGAAACGATTTCTCGGCCCTTGTTGTTAAAATCAATCAACCGCTTTGGATTTTCGGGTTCTGCATACAGATGGTTCGAAAGCTATTTGTCTGACAGAACTCAACAGACGGCTTTTAATGATTCCGTGTCGAGCCCTGTGGAGAACAGCCTTGGCGTACCACAAGGGAGTGTATTAGGGCCCATTTTATTCATTCTATATATTAATGACATGCGACGAGTCTTGCGATTTTGTGATATTATTTTTTTTGCTGATGATACCGTGTTGTTCCTTGCAGCTAAAAGCCTTTAAGAGGCCGTTTCACATTTGAATGCAGATTTACGTTCTCTAAGTAGAAGGTTAAAGTACAAACAGTTGAAATTGAACATAAGTAAAACTAAATTCATGGTAATTTCGCGGAATCGAGTTAACGAAGACGTCTCTGTTAAAATTGATGATGTAACAATTGATCGCGTTCGTGAGATTAAATATTTTGGCGTGATTATTGATGATAGATTAAAATTTGACTCTCACATTGACGATGTCATCAAGAAAATAGCCAAGAAGTACGGTATTCTCTGCCGATTAAAAAACGATTTAACTAAAAATACAATTGTACAAATCTATCATCTCTCCTCACATTGAATTTTGCCCTTCCATTTTGTTTTTAGCTAATCAAACACAAATATCGAGATTACAGCGTATGCAAAATAAGATAATGCGTTTGATCTTGAGATGTAACAGGTTCACTTCCTCCTCTTTTTTGTTAGATGCCCTACAGTGGCTATCGCTGAAGCAGAGAGTTGTGTATTTGACAATGGTGTTCATTTTTAAAGTAATAAACGGTTTGCTGCCTCGATATTTGTGTAATCGAATTGAAAGAGGAAGTGATATTCATAAATATAACACTAGAAACGCGGATGATGTTAGAACACCATATTTATTGTACGGAGCTTCACAAAATTCGTTGTTTTTTAAAGGTATAAATGTTTTCAATTCGATGCCTATACACATCAAACGTGCAACAACACTAACAGATTTTAAGAGACAATGTATTTCACACATCAAAGCTGCCTTTTGAACAGCTACTCTGATAACTTTTTACTCTTGACTAATTTTGTATCTTGACGATGTTATTACAACGGATATTTTTGTATGGTTTATTGTTAAATGTTTTATATATGTCATGGGGCACAAACAAACTATATTTTTCGCCTCGATGATGGATTTAAAGTTTTTATTTTGTTATTGTAATTTAAAGTAGTTTTCATTTTTTGTGAAGTCTTCAAAAGTTTGAGCCTCGCGCGCGGTATACAGGTATAAAGGACTTCTTTTTGAATTTACAAAAACTATTGACCTTTGATGCTTGAGAAGATGCCATGAAATAGTAGTGGGTTGTCTGGCTGATTGACGGGGAATTCTTTGTCAATTCTGTTGTGGTTGAAAGTAAAAGTTTGACTAGCGCCGGTCCAGGATTTTTTTCGGTTTGGAAATATTCTCGATTTCCCTTATTGGGGATATCCTTGGTCAGCCCAAAACTAAGGTGGTGGTTCCATTAGTGTTGAAACCTCACTCGGTAGCGGGCAAGATCGGATATTGGATTGTATTTTGATAATGTCCTTATACAGGATTCTGTGATTTGAATTGTAATAGAATTTTCTGATCGCTGGGTTTATTTGCGAACATTTGTGGTTGACATCTATAGCATTTCACAATTATATCGCTGTAAAGCAAATGAACAGTTTTGGAAGAAGTTTATATCTGTAGATACAATCAGTTCGTTTTTGGTTTTGCATAACTGGTTGAATTGTTTTAAATAAATTATCTAATAGATAAATCGTCTAGCTCAAACCTTTGTAGGGGTAAGTGGCGGGACCATCATCATAATCATCATCATCATCATCATAAGTCAGGATTTGCCGTACGCCCGTCCAAAATACACTGGCGCACTTGTTTTTCTTTCGTCACCATCTTGAATACTAAACATGAAATGTAAACATGACTCAAAGTTTTTTTCATCATAGACTTTCAGTTACACCAGAGTGAAATTATTCATTCCTTCGTGCAATATTTCAAAAGTTAACATCCTCGAGCCGGAAGCAAGAGCTTGCCTTTCGGGCGTGACTGCCATGTGTGTGTTATGGTTGACTTCAGGGTTTTCACACTAGGGTGTGATGTTTTGCAGGCTCGTACTTGAACATATGCCCAAATCGAATAATCCAACGGATTAAGATCTGGAATGCTAGGGGCCACAAATCCTTCGGGGCCAAAACTTCATGTAATTGTTCAACCATTTTTGGGTTCAATTGGGCGTGTGACACGGCGCTTCATCCTACTGTAGGCGCTACATCCTGTTTTGGTCCTCGGAGAGAGGAGCTGGTTCTGGGAGCAAATGTGTTCATAGTGGCAAATAAAATAAAACAGGTCAGACATTCTTTTTCAGATTGCATAACTACGATATCAAAAACCAGTTAAAATATGAATTTATGGGAGCTTGTCAAAGCCAGTAGACATTTTTGGCCCTTAATACACTCTGCAAATCTATTTTTTTGTAGCACTCCTAGTACTCACTGAATGCTGAATATCACAGGAAATAGTTTGTTTGCAAAAGTCATAATAGTTCAGACACCTCGCTGATTCTGCCACTAAGTTATAGCAGTATCAATGTATTGATTGTTGAAAAATGACGCAAATGTAGTGGGAAGCTTATGCAGTATTTATTTGATGTTCCAATCAAAGTTAATCTTCAAACAGAACCATTGCCATACCGTTCAAATTAAACAACTGACATTGGACTGGAAACAGAAGCCGTACAGAAATTGATAATAATTAAGGCAGAAACTCACAAACGCTCGACAGTGCAATCTACTCAATGGACGAAGGCGACTAAACACATATGACTCAACTGAGTTCAGACCCTCCGGCTGCTTCTGTGCTGACTGGTTTTACTATTTTTGGCCACCAGTCAATTTCTTCCATGTACAGAATAGAAGTGGAAATTATGGGAAAATTATCGTTCAGCATTGACAGACACTTCGATCCAAAGACAGTCATATCTAATAAACCGTTCCAATTCCCACAGCAGCACCACCGGCCTCCGAAGCACTTGTTGGCTTGTAACCAGTCCAAAACTCAGCGTGACTTGGCGCGTATCGCGCATCGGTTGTGCGGAGTCTATTTTGTCATCCAATTGAGGCAGCATTACAGAGCCGCGCTGGGAAAAGCCAACCGATCATCAAAATCGATCGACTCTAATTGCGCTGAACTTGGTGACATTTCGCTGCAGCCGAAGATCGGAACCAGTTTCGCTTTCTGATGCATTACTTTTGCGAAAGCAATTTTTTACGGTTTATTAATATTCTCATCTACCATTCAGCTTGCCATAATTGCATTGAAATAATGTTCAACATTAAAAAAACGGTTCAGTACTGATGCATGCATTTTGCTTCGAGTCACATTTCCCGCAGATTCCCGTCGGGTAATTGCTTATTAATTTTACCACTCCACAACTTTGTTGCAAATCAATCTGCGTAAAACTTATCTATAATGGGCGTAGTTTACTACCTGTCTTCACGGTTGTACCGTCCCGGGAATCAACCTTGCGCCCAGGTCATTAAATAATTTGTTAATGTCATTATTCCTAACACCTTTCCGATACGCCTCCTTCCAATTCCAATCAATTTGTACTTTCACACGCCCAACCGCAACCTTCCATCAGTCCATAGGTAGGTTGGTAGATGCATTCGACTGCTTATTCGAGAGCGTAGACTCTCGAACGGATTGTATTTTATTGAACTCCCTATAAAAACTTCACGCGGTAAGTGCCAGATAGTATCGAAAGGAAATTTACTGTCCAAAGCCCGACGACGTCGACGACCGGTTGATGCTGGATCTTCCTTCCCAGATGAGGAGTGTACGCAATTAAAACTTGAACAACGTCTGGCTAGTCGTAGGGCATTCTCAATTCGATGTGTGTGCGTTCAATCTACGATGATTCATGTGGTAGAAAATCAGCGAAATGACTTTGGAAATGATAAAAAAGATATAATCAATTGTTACCAGATGGGATGGGGACAAATAAGAAAAGTACAAGGCAGTATGGATAAGATAATTAGGTAATATTACATATCCTCTCACTAAGAAAGCAAAGCGAATAACATTAAGGTATTGCTCCAATTTAGATTTTTTGGCCCTTAAATTGAATGCTTCTTAAAAAAATGTATAGTTTGTTGGTGTTTCATAACCATAATTGAAAATTTGACAGTAAACCATACAAAATATCCGTTGTACTAACTTGGCCGAGATTCAGATTTAGTCAAGATTAAAAAGTGTCTGAGAATCTCTCAAATAAATACAAACTAACAACAAACTGATAAAATGACAGTTATGACGTGTGAATATGTAAGCATTGCTGCACGGTTGATGTAAATAAACATTTATATCTTTAAAAAAAACAAAGAATTTCGTGGAGCCTCCAAGCTGTTGTTAGTTTGATTATAACTTTGTCTTACAATTTGATTGCACAAATATCCTGTTTACCTATGAATTTGCATTTACTTATTCTCAATTTTAACTGTCTGTACTTCAACCATCTTTTTGGAGAACCTCAATCTGCATTTTTTTATTTACGGTACTTTACAACCGCATACATTCGTGTTGGTCAAGTTTTGCTAATCTAACTTCGACACATTATTCACTTTCTTCACTTGCATTTTCTTACCTCTCTCTCAACTTTTTAGTGTTCTTCCACTTCACTGCTTCAGATTCTCTCCTTCAGCTTTTCCTTTTCCTTTCTGTTTCTTTTGCTTCATTTTGCGAGCTTTCTTGCTTCCGCTATTCTTGTTCGCTTGTCTTCTTCCGCTTCTCCTTTCTGCCTCTACTCTTACGCCTTTCAGCTTCTGTTAATCTTTTTCCTTCTTCATTTTGATAACTGTTTTGTTTTGTATTCTCCCAATGCGCAGAGTAACGATCTATGATGAAATTTGTCAGAAGCAGATAATTTCCCATCAGCATGAGAGGCTTCCCGGTAAAAGACTGTGTGCTCGATCGTATACTCCCGTTCAAATGCGCTTTCGCTCGTTTTCAACTTGCATCTTTCAATTTCACAGCCTGCCGTACGTTGATCTGGAACTATCAATTCTTTCTCTTCATTTCTTCGTTCTAGCAATAAATTACTGTCCACTTCTAAAGCTTGCTTCAGATAGAATTGGAACAAAAACAATTGCCTGTATTTCAGTTATTTATTATTGAATTCAAGATCTTTTTTTAAACAAATGTAGCGTTTTCTTCATACTTTTAAGAAAAATACGGATAAAATTATTCGTCACGGTTTCGAAGGAATTCTCGAATTTTTCCTGTAACACGGCTCATTAGGCGGCGCACACCTTCTTCGTCCATCGTTTTAGCTATCTTATTCCACCAGGTCTTCATCTGATTGATGTCTTTGACAACCTTTCCCTTTGCCTTGAGTCTCCTCTTCATGATTGCCCAGTATTTCTCAATAGGGTGGAACTGGGGGCAGTTGGGTGGGTTAAGGTTTTTCGGAACAACCTGGACCCCTTTCTCTGCATACCATTCTTGAACGACTTTGCTGCAATGACAGCTTGCCAAATCTGGCCAAAACATTACGGGATGGTCGTGGGATCGATTGAACGGCAAAATTCGTTTTTGGAGACACTCTTTTTGGAATAGTTCCGACGTCATTGTCTTATTTGTTACGAAAACTTTCGTTTTTTTGCCACAGCTGCAAATGCCCTGCCAAATCATGAATTTTCGTGCAAATTTGTCGGGAAAAACAAATTTAAATTTGGCTGAAACATTCTCCCGAGCCGTTGCCAAGTAAAATTTTTGCCCTGGGATATGCCCGAAGTCAGCCTTGACATAAGTTTCATCGTCCATCAGAAGACACCCGTCGAACTTGGTCAGCACCTGGTCGTATAGCTTCCGAGCACGGATTTTGGCCACACTATTCTGTTTTATGGTCCGATTTGGCTGTTTGCTAGCTCGATACGACTTGATTCCTTCCCGGAGTCGAGTTCTCCTCACGGTGTTATGGGCAGCACCGAATTTTCTGGCCAAATCACGGTCCGACAGATTGGGATTCCTCTTAATCGCCTTCAAAATCTTACCACCCAGTTTCCGGTCGACAGTTCCAATCCGACGATTGGCTTGAGGCTTCCGAATCGTCGTCAATGTTTCCTTATACCGTTTGATAACGCGCCATACGGTATTTCTGGGCAATTTCAGCTGTTTAGCTAGCCTAGATGCAGACCACAATGGATTTTCCAAATTACTGTGCACAATTTTTTCCCTTCTTTCGGCTTCCATGTTGATTGTTTACAAAGTACAGTCGATTTGCTGAATGTCAAAAATACATACGTGAAGCTGACAAAATTCCCGATACGTGAGCGCCAAGAACTTTCAAATCCGACCACCAGTAGCGCCACAATATGAGCGAAAAGTTTGTTCCAATTCTAAATGAAGCAAGCCTTAGAGCCCCTCATGTTGATGGGAAATTATCTGCTTCTGACAAATTTCATTCTTTGTCCCCTTGCCTCTTTTGTTTTTTCTCCTTTCG
>JASCZW010016081.1:0-19344 GCA_034211315.2 Aedes japonicus | reverse complement strand
TTTTCAATCCAAAAAAAAACAGTGTTGTACTGTGGCTACTTTCTTAAAGGGCTGTTTTTTGGGAAAATTCCTTAAACTAATTCAGCGCAACTTAAATTACCAAAAGAAAAACATTGAACACATTTCAAGCTCCATTTCACCATTATTCACAGATTAACCTCATTTTATCCATTCCACTCAATGAAATTAATATCAACATACAGACACTCTTATGCACAGCATGACCTAGCCGCGCTTCGCCAGAACGCCCGAAGACTCCCAACCCGCCGCAGACCAATGTTGGCGATAGTCTGCAGCAAACAAAAAATAAACTATGGAAAATGCTTACCCCCATCCCCATGAAGGGGGTAATTTTTCACCATTTCACCTTCCTCACACATACGCACACGACTAGGGAGTCGTGTATCCGTTGTTCGTTTTCCACACTATATTCTTTGTTCCCTAGTCACTAGTAATAACGACTGTAATAAGGCAGCGAATGTGAGCTCTCAGCGATCTGCTAATCTTTGTAATCTTCGTTATTTGTCAAATGGAAGGACTAACCGGAGTACACCACCCACGAGTTTTAATACAAGACTGAGGGCCATTTGGCATGTGGTTGACCAAAATCTGTCCCGCTCGGGATAATACTTTGGATTTGGATTTCACAATTGCGTCCAACTCGATGGGGTCGAGAGAAACAAGTACCCGAAACTGTGCCAATGTTTCTGCTGGCTTCTGCTCTGTCGGTTGTTGTTCTGCATAGAATCGTATAAATTTTTGATCATTCACAATGATTTGGTGCGCTTGGCCAAAAAGAAGGTGGCGAACAACATGGAACATAAAACATTGCTCGCTGTAGCAACACCAAAAGAGAGAAATAACGCAACCCACCAAACAGGAACATTAAAGAAAAGAAGAACAAACGGGTGGTCGATGATAATGTTGTCCTAGTCACAGTCGCCTATTCGACGACGACGGTCAGGTGTAGGTCAGGATGTGGGGCAGCTGTTCGGTTCGGGTTGGCCGTACGGAGAAAGTGGAGTAGAAACTACAATAAATATGATCGACGCGCATACAACAACACTGCAGTGTGCGAGGGAAGCAATAAGGGCTCGCCCGACTGAGGGGTTCGACAATGGTAGCGTGGGGTTGCTGTTTGAGAAAAATGATGAGCATCGATGTTGGTGGATGAATTTAACGAGAAGAATTAAATAATGAATGTTGGGGGTAAATTGGGTGATATGATGACTTTTTAAACCAAGTTTTACAAGAAATGCAAATCGAAACTTTGCAAAAGAAACATTACCAGCATACATTTTTTACCGCTGCCCTTAATACCCTCATAGTCAGAAATCTTTGGTGTAAAGTCATTAGAAGCCGATATCAACAGATATGCTAGATTTTTTATAATCGCGAAGGCGGCGTGCGGTTGAAGTCTAAATAATAGGACATTGCAAAAGAGTCAGTTCAAAGTCGGACTTCTGCCAACGGTTCAGCCATCGAAATTTAAACTATTTTAGGTTAAGCGGAAAGCGAATAACCATTTAGGTAAATAGAAATTAGAAGAAAAATTAGTATTTTCCATTTAATTCCTACAATGTGCAGACTTCTAGTACGAGACACTGAAGAAGTCTGCACATTGTAGACGAAATACGCGTATCTTTTAAGATAAGCAAAGGTAGTTGGAATTAAATATAAAATACTAATTTTTCTTCTAATTTCTAGTTACAGGTATTCCACTAAACAGCTCAAACCCTCTAGGATTCATTTAGGAAAAATCATTCAAGGCATGAATCGGAGTGGGAGATGATTGAACAATCCTCGTTGAAGTACCTATTCTTGTTGTTACTGGCATTAAAAATATAGTAAAATATAGGTTTTCTGGCATTAAAAATATAGTTGAGATTATTATAGTGTGCTTAATTAGGAATATCTGGAATTTTAAATTTCTTTTTAAAGGTTATTTGAAGAGATTGTATCCTGGTGTCTTTAGCAAACTAATTCAGTAAATAGATGGCCATCTTCTGGTCAAATCAGACTTTCCGAAGTGAACAAGCTGGAACTTTGGGGGACCTGGAAAATCTGTTCAAGTGATCAATTTATGATATAAAGCCAGTCCACGTTGAATTTCGAACGCTTTACATTCAGTGTATACTTTGAATTATTTCACGGATCGCTGAAACGTTTCACTTATATGACAGCTGAAACTTTTCCTGAAAGGTGCCCAACCATGATGACAAGCAAAATTTTACTGTACCCATTTTTGCAAAAAAAATCTTGTATCATAATGTACGACGAAACATACATACTCGAAGACTTATAACAGCTTCCGGATCTGGCATTTTATAGCGCAATGCAAAGGAACGCCACCTCACAGCATTTCCGAACAAAAAAGGTGTCCAAATTCCCAAAGAAGTATAAAACGTTCTTAAGGTAATAAATATTTCTTCCTATAACACCGTAGCGTAGTCGGAACTATACATATTAGCTCTAGATATAAGCAAAGCCTTCGATAACATTAAATTACAATGTTCAGGAGAAGTTTTGACTAACGGAGTTCCATCGAGACTTATTGATAGAGTGTTATCGTGTGTTAAAGATGAGGTTACAAGAGTTCTATGGCAGAACCAATTTTCCAAAGAAGTAAAGAGAGGAACAAGAATAAAACAGGGATGCACTCTTTCACCTCTGCTGTTTAAATACATAATACAAGATGTTTTGAGCAAAGTTGTTTTGAAATTTCCAGGATTAAAATTGTTGGATATTAAACAATTAAAGCTTCCCTTGTTACTTGTATTTGCGGATGATATCCTAATTATAACGAAAACTAAAGCAGAGTTGGAAGATATACTGAAAGAACTAGAAAGCCAGCTCAAACCCGTAGGACTAGAGATAAACTGCAAAAAGAGCCAGGTTTTAATTAGATATCCGAATGATAAGGCAAAGCATCCAAGTTATATCATTCTTAACGGTAAGAAATTTAAAGTATGTGATAGTTTAAAATATTTAGGATATCTACAATAAATAGGAAAGTAACTTGCAGGCAAAGATGTCTGAATTCTCTTAAGTCATCGAAAATTATAGTAGAATTTTGCAAGAAGTTCAACCCAAACTGGGAATTAGGAAAAATGTATTAAACCGTGATAGCACCATCCTTACGATATGGCACTAAAGTAGCAGTTTTGACTAAAAAGAGTAGGATTTCAATAGCGAACTACGAAAAACTTATTTTGAGAAGCATATACCAGCAATGCGCTAGACAGAGAGATATGAAGTTTAACGCGAGAAAGCTTCTAGATGGTAAAACTATTAATAGAAGAATTAGAGTAGGTCGCCTCAGTTACTTTGGACATGTCTTACGCAGGGATAAGAACCACACATTAAAGCTAGCATACAACTTAAATTTTGAAAAGAAGAAAGAAGGCCGACCTAGTATTACTTGGAAAAAATCGTTAGAACAAGACTTCCAAAAGTTTCAGAACACGGATAGAAACAGTTTTGAAGAGCTCTCGAAATATAGAGAAAAAATGAAAAGAACATTAAAAGAAGTATATAATAATGAAGAGAGTGAAATTTCGGACGGAGAATCATCCGATGAGAATAATAAGGGAAAGAAGTATAAACATTGGAAGCAACATAAATATATAAATGAGACATTAAATATGATGTGATAGCAGCGACAGTGTAAAAGTGGGATAGAGGAACAGGGCATCTCCGCAAATTAATAATCGACAGTCGTAAATAGCTTAATAAAATTATGATCACATGTTCAAATAACAATGCATAATAAATAAATTAATTAATTAAAAAAAAATTAAAAATGAAAAAGTATACCGATTGGCAGGTAGACCAGGGAAGGTAAGATTATTATAAAGAAAAATACTCTACATTATTATATGAACTTCACTATATTATACATCAAATAAAAAGGGTTGGGAAGGGACCATCAGAGCACCGGATTGAAGCGATTTGGATGGGGAGAGTGGAATTGCCAACTCCCTGTCATTAACATTTCGTGAATTGATGGCGAGCTGTTCTACCCACTCATTGAGAAGTCCTCACGTTTGATGGCTTGTTCGACATTAGGTTGTAGGATTCTAGCATTGGAAGGAGATTCTCATTATCCCGCGGATTACGCGTAAGTGTCTCTGCTTACGAGTCCGCCCATCCGTTTTTGGCCCTTCAGACAGTGTTAAATGTTAGCGTAGTCGGTTTTCCAATCCGTATGTCGAGCGATCGACTCCCGATACATTTGAAATTGTTTTCGGATCGGAAATTCATTCGACTTGCCTGGAGGGAAACAATTTACTTGCCACATACTAAACCACGACAGCCAATGCCTCGTAGGGCAGATACAACAATTCCATAGAAAAAAAGATTTGTTCCTTAGGGGCCGGTTCATAAACCACGTAGAATTTTCTCCATTCAATTTTTTGAAGATTTTTATCAACTTGACTTTTGTCAAATTGAAGCAATAAATAAAGAACGGTATATAACTAACCCAAATTTTACTTTCAGACAAATTTTCTACTACCAGGTAAGCAATCAAATGACCACAACAAAATATACTAAATATTAAGTAACATACAACGGGGAAAGGGAGGGACCACCATGGCACCCAAGTAAAACGATTTGGATGGGAGCATGGGACTGCCTCCTTCACATTGTTAACATTTCGTGGAACAAGGCCGGCTCTTCGATCCAATCTATTGGATTTATTCTGTCAATCGAGGGCTCAATTCTAGTGCTGTGGGTGTGAACTTGCTTTTGGCAGGAGATTCTCTCCCAGATATTCGTGGGTTTCGCGGAAGTGTGTCTACTTACGGGCCCGCCCAAACTTTTTGGGCCCTTCATACACGAGAGCTTGATGATCACAAACAACAATATCCTGATCAATTCGTTTTCAGATTATTCCACTGCTATGGAATGTTACCTTGCTACAATAGATGGTAGTATTACATCATGACCATCATCAACAAATGAAGATTATAACCGTCTTTTATTGACGATGGCGACGATTTTAGAAGTTCTAGTGATTTATGTGTTGTACTACAGGCTCTTGACTCCAAGGTGGACCTAACGGAATAGTCCATCGAATTCAAATCCGGTGAGTTAGAAGGCCATCCATCTTTCGTTAAAAAGTTTGAGAAAATGCATTCGCAAAGACTAATAGTCTTTTTTGCTCCATGAGCCGGCGCCCAGTCTTGTTGACAAGTATATTAATTTTTGCCGAAATGCTGCGATGCCCAAGAAGCTACTGTGTCAATGAGTACCTTTTGATATACCGCTTGATTCACTTTTACCCCCTTGAGGATGAAGATCGAAAGGGTTTTGCTGGAATGAGTTATTCTCGTCCAAACCATGATAGAAGCGGAGTGATGACTCCTTGAAATAATTCAACGATTTTCGGAAGCAGCAGGAAGCAACTGCCGCTCATTTTGGTGGTTGTGATGCAGCTCGATTGTGAAAACTTTTTCATCGGTGAACATCACTGACCGATAGCGGCCCTCGGATAAGCGGTTCAGGAGAACCTTAGCTTTCATGGTGTCTTTCAAGTAGTGATTCTTGCACAGTTTATATGACTGAAGCTTCAAATCGTCGTGAACTATGGCTGAAACGGAAGATTTTGAAATTTTCAATGATTTCGCCAACTTTCGGATGGATATCGTGCGCTTTTTTCCTCTCCCAACGCTGTCATCTAGCGTTCCCAGCAGGTGGTATCTTTTTATTGCGTCACTCAATGTAGATTTTGCCACATTCAGGGTCTTTGCAATCACTGAAATAGTTTTTCCTTTTTGAGCAGGTTCAATTACATCCTGCGCGCAACTCATTCGGCTTCATTTTGACTGAATTAGAAATCACAACTATACCAAACTTACTGCGTATAAAGACAATGAGTCAAGATGTTAAACCATTTAAGTATGCATAGTTTAATCCTTGGTTGTGTTGAGGCATGTCGACAAAGTCTGTACAGATAATTTGCAGACACCCTGTACTCATATCAGCGAGCCACCGGGTTCTCCAAGCACATGGCCGAAATTTTCCTATGGAGATTTCTATAATTACCCTAAAATGAATAGCAAGACATCCTTCATGATTTGGCCATCTTTATGATCGTTCTGAATCATTCTGGGTACTCAGTGGCCATGGTGGTCCAATTTGAGACTACAGGTGCTAATGAATTCAAAGGATGTATTTATTATTCCATTTAAAAAAAACTCGGAGGGACTCCTGCGCCAACTTTCCAAGTATGATCATAATAGGTTATTTTGGTGGGCTGATATGGTTATAATAATCGATTTTATATCAGAAGGGACAACCGTTTGATTGATCCAAACAATCTACACCTCCAGAAGTTCAACTCAGTGGCCGCAGCGGTTCTGCGCCCCAACAAGGAAAAACCTCCAGAAGCAGCAGTTTATTTTGTGGTACGTATATTCACTGTTCGCTTTGCAATTTCAAAACGAAAATGAGGCTTAGTAGTATTGAAACCGCTATTTTCAAATTTCATATTTTCTAATTTAATATTAGGTGCGCAACTATGTTCTCGCAGCTTGTCAGTAGATGGCACTAGCAGTAAGAGCTGGTCGATTTTGACAAATCCAAAACGTCATGAACCAAGGTTAGACAAAAAACGATTTTGGTTTTGCATTATTTACTTCTGGTTCTGCATAATTTTGAGCCAAAAAATCGTCATTTCCGGGAAGTGCTGAGTTTCTTCTAATATTAAATGAAAACAGTAGCGTGTAGATGCGCTCGAGCTGCCGTTTTCTTCGAATGGAAGAGAAAAATCAATACGCCCCGCAAATGAGGATTGTTTGGCACTCAATTAGACATTTTCACATTTTCACACAGCTTTTAGAATCAATGAAAAAAAACGCAAATGCATTCAAATGTCACCCACCAAATGTTCATTAATCTGCTGATCCAACGTTTGGATTGCTGATCACTTACTTGGAAAAGTGACATCATTTTGTTATTATATCAAATTTATCTTCAAGTCATATTGATTCTAGTGAATCTGGCGGTACCCGCTCAATAATGAAGCCACGTTATAGGATTCTTGACTTCACTAATTGAACAATCAGCTGTTCATAAACGACTCCTCAAATGCTCATATTCGCCGTGAAAAGTGGTTTTTACACCGCATTGTATCGCAGCGATTAATTAGTATAGTTCGCACTGAAGAGACAACCACCCCCCCCCCCCACCCCACACTCCACCCAACTAACCAACAACCAACTCGCCCACTACCCAGCTAACCAATAATCATTAGCATTTGCAGTAAATCAACCCTAAATCTGCATCTCAGATGCTACAAGCATTATATTAGCATTATATCAGCAACTTGAATGCTATCTGTTGTAAAGTTGGATTTCAAATGCTATTTAAATGCTTGTAGCCTGTAATAAGCATTTCGAATGCAATATAGCATTGATGAAGCGTTATCACATTTACAGCATTGCAGTAAAGCAGCCGTATATTGCAAATATATTGTCAAATGCGAAATGTAAATTGGCTTATAACCTGTACTATTTAAAACTGATGTTTTACTGGGTACCCTTCAGCACCCAACGCTGAAAATTTCAAGAATACTAGTTCATAAGATAATCTTTCAAATACTATCTGTTTTAGACCCCGCCAGGACCCGCCCACACTTTGTGCGGCGGTTGATTATGACGTCACACAGACACTTAAATAACCACATATTAAAATGTGGTCTCCAGAGAGCATTTGTGTGTTCGGCAAAAATGTGTATTTCAATCATTCCTACAATTTCATAGAACATATTGAAATCGTCAAATTTGAACAAAGTACTAATTATCTCAAAGAACCGACCTTTAAGGTGAAACTGGAAGAAGTCCTTATGAACCTTTCCATATGATTTATGGGTTACGTTAAATATCACTTCACGATTTTTGAGACTAAAAATCACAAACTGAAGTTGCTAACCAACGCATGCTTAGTGGAGCAAACGGTTCTTGAATATTTCACGCCCGAAATTCTAATAGTATGTGAGATTTGTGCTCAGAAAACTTCGAAGTTATAGGGACTTTATCCCGTATATCCTTAACATTAGGCTATGGAAAGGTAGTGTCTTCAGCAACTTTTCTTAAAATTACCTGTTCTACAGCTTTGCCGAAGACCCGTTGTCTCGTAGCTGGAAAAAGTTAGAATTTGAATGTGCAGTTAAGCCTTATGAACGGTTAGGCGTATTTTTTCAAAAGATGCGGAATAACATTTTGAGCAACTATTCGAAGACACCACTTTTTACAGAACTGTGCCAATGTGTATTGATCCAAAAGCGGCATTTATGTTGCATTTAAGGTGACTTAATTCTTTGAAAGGCTGCCGTAAAGAGGCTTTGGACCTGCTTATTGGTAACCTAGGTATTCACGTACAGATCTCCACGTCAGAAGTGCTTCGACTCATTCAGGATTGCTTGCTTTGATTTACTCCTGTGAATGTGTTTGTAGTAGATGGCAGAATTCAAGTTGCATCTTCATCGACGAGGCTACAACGGTAGTTTTCATATAATGTTTGAAAGGCAAGCAAACAAAATCAAAGCTGTCAACCTAAAGTGCGAGCAGACTCAAAACTTCGTTTGTTTCCCCGTGATATGCCAAAGAGAAGAAAATCGATCAACAAGGATAGACCGTTACAAAAAATCTCTACCCAGAGTTCAAGGATCAACAAAACTTGCCCGCTCATTCTAGCACAGGTAACGGAAACATTTCGAATTAACAACTAAAACAAATAACACCACAGCTACCATACAAATTGCTACCTCTCTATCTTATTCGAATAATGTGGAAAGAACGACACATTCATCTCAAGTGGTAGCATGTAGCTTGGTGCGTAGCCTACCTTTGTACTTGAACAATGGTTTTTAAAGAGAGCGATGTCTAGCGGCACTTATCTTCAAATTGATTACAAAATCCACATTATTCGCCAGTTACACTTTCGAAAAGCTAAAACACATGTATCTCACTGCTAATTTAACTGAGCCAGTCGATGTTCATCACACGATTAATGCGGAAAAAATCAATTAAAAATCGTAATTTAGCTCACCAGCTGATACCTACTATTCTTACGAAACTTCACAGCAGCATTCTTCACTTTCTTCGGCCGCATGACGATGGAAAAATAATAGGATATCACTGCAAACACTCCGAGCTGAACGACGCACGCGGCTTTATGAGTTAGATTAGGACTTCGTCTTAAACTGGTAACTATTACCTCACTGCTTCTTAGTGCTTTTGACTGTTCTCCTTTCCATCATCTAGGTATGCGTTTCCTACTGCTGGTTTTGTAATGGCCAGCTTGCTATCTCTTACTTTTGCACCTCTCCAATGGGGCAGGCAGTTTTTCGTCACTGCCATTGCGGTATGGGAATAGCACAGGAGGAAAAGAGATGGGGTGTTAACATTGTCAATCCACCGATCAATGACTAATCCCAAAACGGGTAGTGTGCTTTTTTATCGTAACATGCTAAATAGGCAAGGGCACGATCATGAGATTTTTTTCTGGATACATATTTCAGAAGATCCTGTGTGCATGCTTTGTTAATCAACTTGAGATAATATTCTAGTTTAGGGAACATTATTATTCTAGCTGAACTCGTCTGAAGCAGTAGTGAAAAGTGATTATTAATCGAAAAAAAGAGATCAATACAGATTGGCGCTTTGGAAACGTTCATCTAGCTTTGACGTATTGCGGTGGATTGGTTGCGAGAAAGTGACGTTGAACCCGAGGCACGGGTTGAGATAATTGACGTAAGAAACAAATCGTGAACTGGTCTATCACGTTTAGTTCGATAGTCATATCATATGATTTTGACGTACGGCAGATGATTGTCTCGAGAGTAAATGATGATAGAACGGAGACACGGGGTGGGACAAGTGAAGAGGGAATCGAAAATTTCAGCTTAGCTAAAATCCATTCTATAGTAAGAAAACGAATAAGGCACCGCTCTATTTCTTAACCTGATTTTGGTACCCGAACTCTAAAAAGTAGGATGGAGCACTACTTCAACAGTGGCTCCATTTCGGTCAATCTTCGCTCTTACTCAGCCGCATTTGAACCATCGACTTGATTTTTTAAAGAAGCTGTCAATAATGTTACTATTTTACTGCAGAGAACAGTGGTTCCAACCAAGAATAGACCATAAATAGACTTTTTTGAGAATTTCGTTACAGTGTTAAAGAATTACAGTGATAACTGAACTTTTTATCTATTTTACCAAAAAAAAATGAGGTGGTTTACCATCAGGAATATAACCGCGAAGTTCACATAGGACCGCCTCACATATATCATCTTAAGACCAATTTAAACCGCTTTACTTATTGCGTGCAAACCGTTTAGTCCGCTCAACCAAAATTCCGTGCCATCCCTACTCATCACTCCTGTTGAAATAGCCATTGCATTAGATCAATTCGTGAACTCACACAACCTTGGCCAAACATTTGTGATCCCACATAAGCCTACTGTCACGGAGGCAATCAATAGAGTTGCCGAAACACCCATAGTTGTCGAACAGCGTGGGTTGCGGATCTTTTGCTGGATAACACGACCTGGATCCTGGATAATTCGATTCCGAAATAGATGCGCTAGTAGCCTTGAATGGTTGCTCATAAATCTGTTCAGCACCACTGCTTGTTTACGGTTGAAATTATGATCCACTAACCATGGTGTAGTCTTAACGCTGTTTCTTATTCCGTAGCAGTATCTTTCTTTTGGGTCACTATTCCAAGATTGCAGCCGTACTCCAACTTGACGAGTGGTTGAAGGGAACCTTGTTTCTAAGAACGATAAGCTGTATTCACAATCATCACCTAGATTCGTAGCTTCTTTTGCAAGCTGATCCATTTGTTTGTTGAGGCTTACTCCCCGATGCGCTCTACATTATCCGTATTTCATATCCGACATACTCCAACTGTTGAATAATTCTCCGTATAAGAAACCAAAGTTCGGACAGGTATGCTCTCGGTTTCTTATTACTTATGAAATCTATAGAACTTTTGCTGCCGCTGATCTGCTTCGAGTATTGATTTCGTCAAGCAAAGTAGACTACATACACTGGTTTCCATATTTTACATGCTATGCCATGATGTGCATTATTTCTATTGTCTTTAAGACGCGATTTTATTGGTTCTTTAGACAAAGTGATGCCAATAATTTCGCAATGTAGATTATACTGGCGCATCCCTCGATTGATGGGACCATTTTTTGCATTATTTGTTCTGTATGATTTTTCTAAAAATTATTTCCGTGTTCTAAGATGCCAGCTGGGAGTATAATAATTCAATTGCGAGAGTAGTACTTCTGATTTTATACGTGTGAAATAATGAAATATATTGATGTCGAAAAAAAAAATAGGGAGCAACCTGGATTCGAACCTTAAACGTTGAGGTTATTGGTCCAGTGACTTGCCCAGTAGCATATACCAACACTTGTAATCAGGAAAGCATAAAGGCGTACAAGAACAACGTCGAGTGAAACAAAATTCATTCATAATGAATGAAATTCCATAGCATCGTTCATAAGTTCAACCTTATGAAATTCATAAGATTATTTGGCTTACGGATTCCATACTAGGTTGCAGTATTCCAAAATTGACCTTACATGTATAATGTATAATAATTTAATGGTGTATGGGTCTTGAAAGTTGTGGCTGAACGTTTTAATGAAGCCCAGTATACTGTTTGATTAACTTATAAATGTATTGTAATGTTCTAAAAAACTAGAAGGGACAGCCCAATGGGGTTGTACGCAAAGATTGACGTAGGACTACGAAGCAATGTGCAATTTAGATCGCTTGATTGTTTAAAGAGTGGCCGAAATTGGTTTCCTTCAAAATCGAATTCCCATACACTAAACATTTCGCCCTACAATCTTTATTATTTCATATAGTCCTGTCTTGGTATCTTAATTCATTCATCTTGCTTTCACTGGAAATAATATGTATGACATATGATAACAAGATACTCTATATCACGTAATATACCTTGCAGTGAGAATGAGTTTTGTTCATTTGGAAGCTTTACTTAAGAAGCTGGTTTCATTCACCTCCAATTGCATACGGTTTCTGCTAGGCCTATGTGTGTACAACACTGCCAAAAGTGCAAATGTTGAAAACATTACGGCTTCGGCACAGGAAAGATGTTTTTCACAATCGATTATCCGAAACCCAGCCTCCAGCTTTCCAAAACACATGTCAGCTTTCTTTTCCAGTTGTTTTGATGGCCCCTGAAAGGAGTTCGAGGAACAACTACGGCCACTACCTCATTTCGTCATGAAGCTGGTTTATTGACCGATGGCTTCGGTTCGCTCGGAAACCTCGTGTTAACCCAGCTCTCCCGGCAGCTTGCTCGAGGGGCAGTTTGAATTTCCAGAGACGTCAGGGCCATCCGCCAATTGATTTAAGTCAGTCGGGCAGATACGCTTTCAATCCGCTCGGAAATGTCAATTATGAAGCTGTTCAGAATGCGGAAACTGACAGTATCAGGAAAAAATGCTTCAACACCCGGTAGATAGATGCTATACACGGAAAAACAAAGTACCTAGAATTGAGTATTTTTGAAACTTAAGGTTGAGTACTGTTGTTGAACTGGAGAGATGGAGTAAATTTGATTCAGCGCGTTAGGTAAACATTACTCAGTAGGTGAGTACTTCATTGACAACAAATTTTTGATTTTTGGTATTAAACTAGCCGTTATTGTTAAAAATTAAAGAAACAACAAAAAATGAATAAAATTATCAAGTAAATTTATGTTTTTATTCTATCATCATCGAGAAAGGCGCTTTATTTTAAAAGTTGTATGATATTTACTAACTAAACGTGTGGAAAAGTGCTCTTCGTTGGTTTTACGAGTTTTATTGCAATAGGCTAAATTTATCCACCATAAACTTTGTATACAGTTACTCAAGTTTGAGTACTATGGCATATACTCAAATTTGGCTTCCCACCTGAACTCCAGAGTTGGGTGAAATAAACTAATTTTGGGGCTTTGTTTCTTGCGTGTGCGTTTTCTTCTTCCAAGCCTTGCAGCTGGAACTGTTTGCCTTCCGAGATGGTGAAACGAGAATGCACCTTAAGAGCATATTCTGTTGATAGGATCGACTACCTGAAATTATTATACTTATTGCGTCGTAGATGGTTGTGGCTTGTTTGAAATTCATGAGTCTATTATTGCCGATTGACGTCTAGGTCGAAATAGTGCTAATTGAGACGATAGACCAGCATTGGAAATAAACATGTAAGAAAATTCTGTTGTTAACTCTTTAGATAGCATTTGGTGGCCCTAAAAGGACCGTTTTGGTTTTAATAATGGTCATAACGGCCATAGTTGTTATTTTCTACGATGGTTGAACACATACATTCCCAAAATTATTTGATTCCTATCGAATGATTGAAATTTCAAACAGCCCAAGAGATATATTCAACCAAACTGAAAACTCTATAATAAGCAAGCTGATTTGGTCGTTTTGAAAAGGACGGATTTATTGACGGGGAGAAATATTGTTCACGGTTAAACTTGGGGTTTCTTCTTGGTATTCTTGGTTCAGCTCCTCGTCGGTGCGGGTGGCCATCTGCAGGTGACGTGGGCTGATTCTTGTCCCGTTGTTTGCCACGGCGGCATTTTTCTATCAACTCGTAGGCTTCAGCAGCCTTTTTCTTGCAGCGATGTTGACGGAGCATCAGCCCAAAACAGCTAGCTGCCAGCTTCTCTGGATAACGAATGCTCACCAGTGGTGGTTGCGCCTGCATCGTCCGCTACAGTACATTTTGCTCTGCACGGCACTACTCTACCGTAAGACTGAATCAAATTTTCATTCAATGAAGTCAGTGGATACTAGAGTGCATCAAAGGGGACGAACTTTAGTTATTGCGCCACAATAATTAGTTTTAATTAGTGCACGCTAGACGGATGATTTTCTTAACAGAAATGTTCCTAATTTGCTAGCCACTGCCCAGCAACTAATCCGGTATGCACAACTAGGAACTAAAACGAACTCAACCACATAGTCTAGTCGGTCTCTGACGTGTCGTAATTCCGGCTCGAATTATCGCTCCTAAAATTCGTTCGATAGTTGTTCAACGGTCTTTGTGATATACTCCGGGACGCGGCGTAATTGAACTACAAACCGACAAAGAAAAATTCAGCAAACAAACTCTCTGAGTTATATAAACTGATTTGGTCGTCCTGAAAGGGACGGATTTAATTGACGAGGGAGAAACAGTTTGCAGATTCCCTTGGGCTGTTTGTCTCCGTCACGGGCGGCTTTTTCACGCCAACTCGTAGGCTTCAGCAGCCGTGTCTCTCTTGCGGAGTTGACAGAGCATCGGCACTAACAGCCAACTGTGCCAACGCCTCCTTCACTCCCGCTTCACTTTGCTCAGTTCTTGAGAACAATTGTATGCTATCTCTTGTTCTCTCACGGAATGTTATCAATTTTCGTAACAAGTGGATCTAACCAAAATTGAGTTGATCCACTGTTTATTGAAAATTGAGTAACATATCTGTGAGAGAAAGAGATAGCGTACAATTGTACTCAAAATTGAGTTAAAGTGAAGCGGATGTGGGCCACGACTGTTCGCCAGTGCACCATCCAGGATGCTTGCTGCCGTACAGCCTCTGCACAGCACCACGACTGATGTGAGTCAAAATTTCCAGCTAGAGAGCTGGTATGTCATGGCGTCGGATGCTGTTGCACAAGAGGCGGTACCAACGAAGGCAATGTGATACAAATTGCACCAAGGGGACGAACTTCATTATTCCGCCACAATAATTGGTTTGAATTAGTGCACGCTAGACGGATGATTTTCTTAACGAAATATGCCTAATTTGCTTCCACCAACAGCAACTAATCCGGTACGCATAACTAGGAACAATGTCGAACTCCACCACATGGTCGGTCTCCTGATGTGTTGCAGTTTGGCTCGAATCATCCTCCTAGACTTTCGTTTCGTTTGTTGCTCAACGTTCTTTGTGTTTGTTGTTCAGCGTTTCTAAGTGGACGCGACGTTTATGATTGCCATATTCAGCCGTGATGCGGTAATTGAATTAACAGCATGCACAGTAAAAGATTAACTCTTAGATGTTAAATTGATTTGATCGTCCTGACAAGGACGGATTTAATTGACGGGGAGAAATGCTGTTCGTCAACTTCGCTTTCTTTCTTCGTTCAGCTCTCGTTGTTGCCGATGGTCAGCTGCAGGTGACGTGGGACGAATCTGGTCTCCTTTTTTTACGGGCAGCGTTTTCCAACAACGTGCTCACCAACACGTCTATCGCATGCGGTGCACAGCGAAGGCTGATTTTGTGTTCGGTCGTTCCCAGTGTTCCATAATTGCTGGCAAGGTTACTGTGGCAGTATGAACCAATCAGAGCTGTAGCGCAAATATGATGTCATTTTTGACCAATAGCTTTGTGCGTTCAGAAATTTTAGTGGGACAGGGAAAAGTTATTTCGAAGAAGAAGACATTTGTTACTCGTTTCCCTATGACTCTTGCTGAGGAAAACACATTTTCAACCTGTTGACATGCAAGTTTGTATGGGAGCAAAGAAGGTCATTTTCAAATGAAAAATTGAACTACTTATACTAATTGAACTTCATTCAAATTTTGATGCGCAAAATTTGGCAGTCTTCTTGATAAATGATGCATGAAGGATGCCATTCTGTTCAGTCGAACGCAGAGTTATAAGCGTTCAAAGCCTCTTCACTTTTGCGTAACGCTCTCATTTTTCAAAGTTCTGAAACGGCGCCAGTATGAAAAGAAAAACGTAGTCCTACGTTAAAAGTGAGTTGAGAGTCTAGGATAATGCCTAAGTCCCTTAATATTTTTCATTTTTCAGAGAATTTGCGATCGCGGTCTTCTTCGGAGAATGTAGTATAAACTTCTTGGAAGAAATTTGCAAAAAACTTGCTTTTTTCAGAAGGATTTTCACCTACATTTCCGCCAGAACGCATTCGTGAGGGAAAATTTCGTTTTTACATAATTGAAGAAGTTCTTGATTTGACTTCAGTTTCGACTTTGCGATTATATTCTTCAAGTGCAGAATTAATGGCTGTGTTAAGTTAGTTGCATATCTCATGATAAGTTTGCAAATGAATGCTAGTGTTTTGCTTTTTATATGATTTGTGTACCTTTTGCTTTTTGTTCTTTAAATTTTTCAATTGTTGATTGAACAACACTGGTAGTTTATTGTTTTGTGCTCGCCTTCTTTTTTTTTATTGATACATTAGTGTTTGTGAAATAAGGCACTGAATAATTGAATGCTAACAACTCTGCTTGAAACACGGTGCAGATGTCGGGCAACTTTTTTATGAGTGGTTTGTTATCTGGCAACAGAATCCTGCATATCCTATTCTATGTTCCCCTTTCGATAAATCTGTCGCTATAGTTCTGTATTGGCAAAATGGACATCTAATGATTTCCTTAAAAAGACTACTAAATCGACTCGAAATATAATTCAAAAAAAGCGCAACCACGTGGAGTTGTCCAACGTTTTAACGTTTCAGCTAAGTTTCTCTTTCTATACCGGGTTTCATTTCAAAATTTTGAAATATGAGAGCGTTACGCTAAATTTAATTTAATTTTTGAACGCTAAGAACACTCGTTCAACTGAACACAATGACTTCACTCATACACCATTTGATCATAAAAACCTACAATTTTTTTGCATTGAAATTACAATTTAGTGCTATTAGTATAAGTAGTTCAATTTTTACTTTAAAATGACCTACTTTTGCTCCAATATAAATCTCCGTATGAACAGGTTGAAAACATGTTTTTCCCTTTCCGGGTCCTCAAAATCGGGTAACAAATTGTTCAAATTGTCTTGTCCATGATGAATACAGAAATAGCTACATCCTTCAGCTGCAACATTATTTTGCTTAGTTGCTGGTGCCTGACTTTATAACTGAGGCTCGTCTCATCTTTAGAATTTTGCTTTGTACTGCACGAAAGTGCCTCTCTTCTTTCAGGATATGCTATCAACGCTAGTATAACGCACGTGAGATCAACCGACATGATTTCAGTTTTGGACACGAGCTCTCAGTTGGTAGTTCAGACAGGGCTTTGTTCACGCCCGGTTGTAGTATGGGAGACAGAGTCATGCAATACCGGCTAAACGGACAGGAACGAAGAGGAGCAATGATACACTTGCACTTGCTGGAAACTTAGCGGGCTTTAAGAAGTCCACTGCCCACTCAAACATCGATTTCGTAAATATAGAACTAGCTATTTCTTGAGCTCTATCATCGTGTTTTATTAAACTAGACTGAACTGCAGGGAAGTCCTGTGCGTTATCAGAAGTCATTTGGATTGAGCCTGGAAAGTGTGTATCCATCATAATGTTGGACAGATCATTAAAAGGGGGGCAGCCCATGTGGCATAAAGTCGTTTGGCATAAGGTCGTTAGGCATAAAGTCGTTTGGCATAATGTCATTTGGCATAACCATAACTTGAGCTAGGTGGTAATTTGGCATAATGCCGTTTGGCATAATGACCATTTGGCATAACACTTTTGAAATAACATACAACATACAACAGTGATCAAGGATACCTTAGCGCAATAGCAGCCAACTTAGGATCTAAAGCAAAGTAACGTTCATCAATTGATTTTAGATATTTATCATGTAATTTTTTCACCGTAATTGTATTTTATTTAAAAAAATTCATACATTGAACTAAATACCTATCTGTTTGACTAATGAGGCATGTAACTCTTTGTTCATGAAAAATGCGAATGTAAGAATCACTGAAATGATTATCGACTGGAAATTTTGGTATTCCTGGATATAGTTTTCAAATCTAGAGTTTATCTAATAGTACGTTCACACTACAGCTTATATTACGTGATATAGAGTATCTTGATATCAAATGACATGTACATTATTTCCAGTGAAAACTAGATGTATAGTTGCTGATATCAAGATACTCTATATCACGTAATATAAGCAGTAGTGCGATCGTACTATATAACTACAAATAAACCTACACGCTCAAAACACACTTTCTTTCATATGTCCCAACAAACATCGGTGTTGAATTAGAGCTTGTTCAAGCAAATTTGTTTCTTCTTGAATAGCTGAATAGCTTCTCCAAATTTGTTTAAACAAGCTGTAATTCAACACCGATGTTTGTTGGGGTAACACTATCTCTTTTGTTCTTACGGAAAAGTTATTCAATTTTCGTAAAATGTGGATCTACTCAAGTTTTTAATTTATTCACATTTTACGAAAGTTGAGTAACATTTCCGTGTGAGAAAAAGAGATAAGAATTCAATTTTACTCAGTCACTGAGTAAAATGAAACGAGGGTGTAGACCGAGAAAACAGAACATAAGACATTATCATCGCTAGGTTGATTAATCTAGGTTTTTCTCCATAGTAATATTCCCTTCTTTCTAAATAGGCTGTTCATCAAAATATGGCATTCTTAGGTTTCAGGATTAAAATTGAAATTTGAAAATCAAATGTTTTCTTCTCTGATGTTGAACACTGAATTTTTGGATTGACTAAATGTATGGTTTAGTTATGTTTGGCACAATTTATTCCATACCGATAGAAACGCAATTGTCATAAATAGGCAAATATGGGAAGTATTGTAATCTTTCTTGTTTATTAATTAGGTTGTTCTTTAAAGTTTTTGTTTTTAATTATTTTACATTCTATGTTATAATGAATATCCATAACCACCGAACATGAAAACAAAACAATAACAGTTGATGTAAATCGTCCACACCGGAGTTATTCGTTAATTGTCCAGTGTAACTGTTGAGATTGCGTATCAATTATCAGCTTGTTGAGTTTGTACGTCTGTTTGCGTTTCCAGTATTTGAGCCAAACGGTCATTAAGCCAAATGCTTCTGATGAAACATTAACATACACATATTCATTCGAAACAATATATTTCAAACATTAATCAATGGTAAATAGCCAAGTTATGCCAAGTTATAATTATGCCAACTACCAGCTTTCATTTTCCAATATTTATGCCAAATGGTCATTATGCCAAACGGCCTTTATGCCAAATGACCATTGTTTATCCAACATCTTATGCCACATGACTTTATGCCAAACGACTTTATGCCAAACGACCTTATGCCAAACGACGTTATGCCATATGGGGTAGCCCCATTAAAAGGCTTCCTGAACAATTCCTATTCTAATACGTTCATGCTGGTGTTGCTGGTTGATGCTGGTGTTCCTTAGGGTTACCTCTAATGCTCTGTACGTCAGATGTTCCTCCCCTGCCGGATGGTGGTATTTTGTCGATGTTTTCGAACGACACTTCCATCATCTACAAGGAAGCATAGGAAAAATCGGTTTACCCTGCACTTATTTTTCACTC
>JASCZW010016080.1:0-19317 GCA_034211315.2 Aedes japonicus | reverse complement strand
TCATCCAAGCCCCCCCCGCACAGTGGGGCAACGAAAACAATAAACTAATAAACAACTTTATCGAAAAACCATCCTTCTAGGACGCTCCGTTAAAATGATAGAATCGAGCGCCACCTAGGTGGAGGAAATAGGAACTAATCAAAACCGTCAAAAGATGGCGCTTTTTCAACTGAACAACTTTCTCCAAGGCTGCAACCTGTAGCAAGCATACACGCGGCGCTAGAGGTGTTGGCCATACCACTGGGTTCGCTGCCCCACTGTGCCTCGTTGCGCAACGCTGAAGCATTGCGATGAAAGACTCAGTCCTCTGAGTTTAGGTTGGCTACACCGGTGATGTTGATTGTGGGCTGGCGTATCGGCAGGACGCATATCTTCGAAATAGCCCGTCTGCCAGCTTTGTCACGCCAGAGGTGCGATGTTGCCCTCCTTGAGCAGCACCAAAGTGCCGACGTCTACGTTGTCGGGCTGTTGAGTCCACTTCGTCCGTGGATTAAGACCAGAAAAGTAATCAACGGTTCAACGTTTCCAGATGCGTCGGATCAGCCCTTGGTTTTACTGCCAACGGTCGAGTCGATTTCTTGGGACCTCAGATAGATCGGGCTCAGGTGACAAAGTTAGTGGACGATGGGTCAGAAAGTGTCCCGGGGTTAGGACTTTCAGGTCGTTGGGCTCGAACGGCGTAACGAGCTCGTCCTGGGAGAGCACCGAGTTTCCGATGGGAGCCCGCAGGTGCTTCTTAACGATTTAACCGCCACTTCCCACCGACCGCCAAAGTTAGGACTGCGAGGCGGGATGAAGTTAAACACAATGCCGTCATCTGCACAGTGGTTGATGACGGTAGGTTGGTGATGCTGGTCATAAAATTGTTTGAGGAGCTAGGTTAATTCCTTTTCCGCTTGTTTGAAGTTCGTTGCGTAGTCGCATTGGATAAGTTTTGGCTTTTCTCTGCGAGCAACGAATCGAAGCAGTGCTGCTAGGAAAGCGCCCGTGCTGAGGTCATACACGAGTTCTATGTGGGCAGCCTTGGTGCGGTACTGGAAAGGTCAACAAAGGTCAACTTCAGTACTGAGGAAAGGCAATGTTAGCGTAACTCGCTCTGGAGCTAGGTCACCCATTAGCTGGGTTTGCAGCGGTAACAATAGCCATAACCTTTCTCCGGCACATGCTAATTGTGATCCAGCGTGGAGATTCTTCTCGTGGTAGTGGACCAAGATACGTGAGGGTCTTGTGAGGGTCCTTCCTTAGCTTAGTCGGTAGAGGCGCGGCTACAAAGCAACACCATGCTGGAGGTGGCTGGATTCGATTCCCGGTCTAGGAATTTTCTAGAACAACTAGGAATGGAAAATTTCTCGACTCCCTGTGCATACGGTATGATTGTACTTGCCAAACAAACATACTAATGCAAAAATGGTACCTGACATCGAAAGCTCTCAATTAATAACTGTGGAAGTGCATTTAGAACACTAAGTTGAGAGCAAGCTATAAGCTAATTGCGAAAGGGAAAGAAGAATGTGTGACAAGCTGGCAAAAAGGACGTTCTAGACCTTCCATCAGATTTCATACCACTGTTGTAGCCACGTTATAGTGAATTATGAACGCCAATCAGCTTAGAACCGTTTTTCATTTTCAACTGTCATTTGAGTTTCTACTGAGGTTCCGCTTAACGGTTGCCCAACATTTTTCAATTGAGCGCAGCTTCGACGCAATCGGAAGATTTGTTTTTGAGCGCAACTTGCACGTTGTTGACAGGACTCTGGTCAAAATTGTGCGGAACAACTATGAGGCAACGCTCATTTACACAGAACGCTGAAATTGAGTATACCCATTTCTTAGCGTTCCACCCTCCATGAAGGAATTAGGAGGCGTTATTTCTATTAGAAATTTGCCTTTTTAAGCGTTGATTTATGTTTAAGCCGAGCTCGAAACATCATCTCTTCTATTTTCGTCAGTTCCGCCACAACTTTATCGCGTTGCATCCACCATTATATTTCCTCGTTTAATTTCATGAAAAAAAACATAACTATTCAATTTACTTTGGTGAACTTTCGCAAACTTTTAAAAGCAATTTCTAAGGCGCTTTGTTTTACAAAGAGCTTGTCTAATTTTGTGTAGACTAGAAGAAATGAAAAGATTGACGGGATTTTGATGACCAACCACGATGCATCGCCTGAAACTGCGGTATCCTTCGAATCCAAAAATTTTAATAACGTTTTCCACCGTCAAATTGGCCCCTATCAACCAATTTTCCCAAATTGGAATGAGAAAAAATAGAATTTTGCCTCAGCGAGGGCATAACTTCGATACGCTGTTCCGCCACTTTGATACCTGAATGGAAAAAGGTAAAAAACAAAATAGAGGCATCTTTCCATACGCACACACCTACAGAATGAAGGGTGTTTAAGTTTCTTAAACGTACGGTTAAGAAAAATTGTGCCTAAATTGGGTATACCCATTTTTAACCGTTCCACCCTTCATGAAGGAATTCAGAGGAGTTATTTCTGTTAGAAATCGGTCTTATTCGGCGATGATTTACGTTTCAGTCGAGCTCGAAACATGCTATGCCATCTGCCATAGTATGATTTGAGAAAACGTCGTCTTATACAAAATTCCTAGTTTAATTATTGAGGAATGTCCATAAATTAGGTGTGTGTGTGTCTATATACAATCCAGCGCCCACTGTCCGGCAGTGATTTTATGGAAGAAAAATGTTTGCTGTTAAACGAACTGTTGTCGACTCGACAAACATTTTTAGCCCGGGAGTTGGAAGGTGATAGCTCTGTTGGGTTCCAGTGACCCATTTCAAAATGCCTGGTTACTCACGTCCATTCCGAGGTCACTTTCACCTACAACAAGCCCCGCATAAACACAGTACAAACATCAAATGGATATAGGTACTGTGCATACACTTCCATCATCAAATCTTATTGTTTTGATGATGGCACGTATTTAGCAGAATCGATCAAATTCAGATAGATCTCACCGGATATTGTTGCTGATGTTCAGTCTTCATTTGGACGACTTCTTTGTGATGCTAAAGGATGCATTTATGTCTCTACAATATTGGTAAATATGTTCACATAATCTTTTTAGAATGGAACAGCCCGAATACAGTAAGTACTTTGCGTACAAATGCAATACAATGAAAATCACAGGTTAAAAAAACACTTCCGAGAAGAAATTTAACTTGAAAAATCACATTCCTTATGCAACGGAAAAAAAACTTAAAAATTAATTAATTAATTATATTCCAGCCACCCACGCGCGCTTGCGCCTTAGCTTCGTTCTTTGCTTCTGACCAGCAAATGGCCGATTTCTACATTGCACTGTTTTCCTTTTTTCTCTCTTCACACACTGCTAACAATCAAAATCTCCGCTATGAGGCGACTCGTTATCGACTTCTAAACATCTTAACTCGCGACAAAGCGGAAAAATACTCTAATTTAATCATTTATGTCCGCGTGGCACAATACTAACAGCAACAACAAACACCACTAAGCTGATATTAACTCTTCCTCCGGGTGCGGGGGCGAAGCACAAAAAAAAAAACAAAAAAATGGGGAAAAACTACCGACCATCACACATTTTTGGAAGGAATCGATTATGTTCACTACATCTTACACAAAACACTTGGAGATTTTATAATTTCACTGTTCGTTTATGTTGAATTACGAATATATTTTTGATTTTATTTTTCGCGAAAAGGACGCAGCAAAAACAAAACACGTAAGTTTCCAAGCAGGGCTTGCTGCGATCCATCGAGGAATGTCCATAAATTAGGTCACGCAAAAATCGTTTATTTTCGAGCCCATATGAGAACTCTGAAATTTTTCTATGGATCGGCACACTTTCCAAAAGTAAACCCTTTTTCTCCTTGAAAATGTGGTGTAATTTATGGACACTTTGGAAATTCATTTGGGTCAGAAATGACATTTCAACTCTTTGAAAGATGAGTTTAAAATATGAACGGATTATCAAGTGGGTCCTGAAAGCGTTCTCTCATTTTTTTAATGTTCCATGTATCCTGTCATATACTGCCTATGTTCTAACTGAATTTCAGTATTCGATTCAGCATGAGTAATAAATGTTGATTGGTGGGAATATAGATCATGATTGCATGTTGTGATTTATCGTAGATTGTTTTAAGAATTACGTTCCTTGCCTCAGCTAGGAATTCAAATTTCGTGCAGTTGATGTCTTTCTATTTGACATAACATTTGATGGGAGACTAAAGTACGTGCTGTGTACAATATTCAAAAGAAAATTGGAAAATGGAATATAGAGCAGACGCATGCATCACGAGCTGTAGGTTTTCACAGTAGCGGATATTATTAAGCAAATGAAATACGGCAGACTACAGTGGGCTGGTCATATTATACGAATGTCGGATTGGCATAGATCAGGTACAACATACAATTTAGGTAAGTCCGTCAGAGAAGTTCAGAAAAGCTTTTCAGAGAACTTCAGGAAATAATTTCAGAGAAGTTTAGGGAAGTTTCTTAGAGAAATTCATGGGTTCTTTTCAGAGACGTTCAAGAAAGTTCCTCAGAGAAGTTCAGGAAAGTTCTTTAGAGAAGTTCGGGAAAGTTCTTCAGACGAACTCCAGGAAATAAGTTCAGAAAATTTCTTCAGACGAACTTTAGGGAACTTTTTCAGAGGAATTTCAACAAAGTTCTTCCGAGAACTTCAGTAAAAAAAATCAGAGAAGTTCTTCAGAGCAGTTTAGGGAAGTTCTTTGGAGCAATTCAGGAGTTCTCTTCAGAAACGTTCAGGAAAGTTCTTCAGAAAAGTTCAGGAAAGTTCTTCAGAGAGCTTCAGGAAATAATTTCAGAGAAGTTAAGATAAGTTATATAGAGAAATTCAGGAGTTTTCTTCGGAGACGTTCAAGAGAGTTCTTCAGAGAAAGTTCTTTAGAGAAGTTCGGGAAGGTTTTTCAGACGAACTCTAGGAAATAAGTTCAGAAAAGTTCTTCAGAAAAACTTTAGGGAACTTTTTCAGAGGAATTTCAGAAAAGTTCGTCGGAGCACTTCAGGAAAAAATTTCAGAGAAGTGCTTCAATGATTTTTAGGGAACTTTTTTATAGAAATTCAGCAGTTCTCTTCAGAAACGTTCAGGAAAGTTCTTCAGAGAAGTTCGGGAAAGTTCTTCAGAGAGCTTCAGGAAATAATTTCAGAGAAGTTCTTCAGACGAATTTAAGAAAAATTCTTCAGACGAATTTAAGAAAAGTTCTTTCGAGAACTTCAGGAAATAATTTCAGAGAAGTTTAGGGAAGGTCCTTAGAGAAATTCATGGTTTTTTTTTCAGAGACGCTCAAGAAAATTCCTCAGAGAAGTTCAGGAAAGTTCTTTAGAGAAGTTCGGGAGAGTTCTTCAGACGAACTTTAGGAAATTATTTCTGAAAAGTTCTTCAGACAAACTTTAGCGAAGTTTTTCAGAGGAATTTCAGAAAAGTTCTTCAGAGAACTTCAGGAAATAATTTCAGAGAAGTTCTTCAGAGAAGTTTAGGGAAGTTCTTTAGAAAAATTCAGGGGGTCTCTTCAGAAAAGTTCTTCAGAGAACTTCAGGAAATAATTTCAGAGAAGTTCTTCAGAGAAGTTCAGGAAAGTTCTTTAGAGAAGTTTTTTAGAGAAAGTTCTTCAGACAAACTCCAGGAAATAATTTCAGAAAAGTTCTTCAGACGAACTTTAGGGAACTTTTTCCGAGGAATTTCAAAACGTTCTTTGGAGAACTTCAGGAAAAAGTTTCAGAGAAGTTCTTCAAAGAATTTTAGGGAACTTCTTTAGAAAAATTCAGAGGTTCTCTTCAAAAACTTTCAGGAAAGTTCTTCAGAGAAGTTCGGGAAAGTTCTTCAGAGAGCTTCAGGAAATAATTTCAGAGAAGTTCTTCAGACGAATTTCAGAAAAGTATTTCAGAGAACTTCCAGAAATAATTTCAGAGAAGTTTAGATAAGTTATTTAGAGAAATTCAGGGGTTCTCTTCAGAGACGTTCAAGAGAGTTCTTCAGAGCAATTAAGGGAATTTCTTCCGAGAAGTTCAGACAAGTTATTCTGAGAAGTTCAGGGAAGTTCTTCAGAGAAGTTCGGGAAAATTCTTCAAAGAACTTCAGGAAAAAATTCAGAGAAGTTCTTCAGACGAACTTCAGGGAAGTTCTTCAACGGCACTTCAGAGAATTTCGGGGAATTTCTTTAGAGAACTTCGGGGAAGTTTTTCAGAGAACTTCTAGAAAGTTCTTCAGAGAACTATTGGGAAGTTTTCCAGAGAAGTTCAGTGAAGTTCTTCAAACAACTTCGGGGAAGTTCCTCAGAGAACTTTTGGGAAGTTCCTCAGATAAATTTTGAGAAGTTCTTTAGAGAGTTCCAGGGAAGTTCTCTTAGAAGAAGTTCAGGGAAGTTCATTAGAGAAGCTCAGGGAAATTATTCAGAAAGTTCAGGGAAATTCTTCAGAGAAGTTCACAGAAGTTTTTCAGAACAGTTCAGGGAAGTTCTTCAGAGAATTTCAGGGAAATTATTCAAAAAGTTTAGGGAAATTCTTCAGAAAAAATCTAGAAATTTTTCAGAACAGTTCAAGGAAGTTCTTCAGAGAAGTTAAAGAAAATTATTCAAAAAGTTTAGGGAAATTCTTCAGAAAAATTCGAGAAATTTTTCAGAACAGTTCAGGAAAGTTCTTCAGAGAAGTTCAGGGAAATTATTCATAAAGTTTGGAGAAATTCTTCAGAGAAGTTCAGTCAAATTTTTCAGAACAGTTCAGGGAAGTTCTTCAGAGAAGTTCAGCGAAATTTTTCAGAACAGTTCAGGGAAGTTCTTCAGAGAATTTCAGGGAAATTATTCAAAAAGTTTAGAGAAATTCTTCAGAGAAGTTCAGAGAAATTTTTCAGGACATGTCAGGGAAGTTCTTCAGAGAAGTTCAGGGAAATTATTCATAAAGTTTGGAGAAATTTTTCAGAGAAGTTCAGTTAAATTTTTCAGAACAGTTCAGGGAAGTTCTTCAGAGAAGTTCAGCGAAATTTTTCAGAACAGTTCAGGGAAGTTCTTCAGAGAATTTCAGGAAATTATTCAAAAGTTAAGGAAATTCTTCAGAGAAGTTCGAGAAATTTTTCAGAACAGTTCAAGGAAGTTCTTCAGAGAAGTTCAGGAAAATTATTCAAAAAGTTTCAGAGAAATTCTTCTTCAGAAAAAGTTCGAGAAATTTTTCAGAACAGTTCAGGAAAGTTCTTCAGAGAAGTTCAGGAAATTATTCATAAAGTTTGGAGAAATTCTTCAGAGAAGTTCAAGTCAAAGTTTTTCAGAATCAGTTCAGAGAAGTTCTTCAGAGAAGTTCAGCAAATTTTGAGAACAGTTCAGGAAGTTCTCAGAGAAGCTCAGAAATTATTCAGAAAGTTCAGAAATTCTTCAGAGAAGTTCAGCGAAATTTTTCAGAACAGTTCAGGAAGTTCTTCAGAGAAGTTTCAGGGAAGTTATTCAAAAAGTTTAGAGAAATTCTTCAGAGAAGTTCAGAGAAATTTTTCAGGACATGTCAGGGAAGTTCTTCAGAGATTAGTTTGGGAATGAAAGGAAAGACGGAAAGTATGTATATAGCATGCATTGAAGACCCTGCAAAGAGCGTCGGCATTTTTTTCAACTACAAAAAGCAGTTCAGCGTTGTTCTAATCGCTTTGGTGAACGCTGAATACAAGTCTACGTATGTCAAGATAGGAGCAAAAGAAGGGATCAGTGATGGTGGGATATTTGCTGATTGCTCATTTGCGAAGTCGATGTACAGGAATGACCTTCACCTCCCATCACCGAGACCACTTTTCCCGAGGAGCAAACCCGTAATTGTAATCTTTCATAAACTAACTCCAGCTATTTAACCGTTGTGTGTCCAACAAAAAAAAACACCTTTAAGAGGCCGACAGGGAACGTTACCCACGGAACTACAATGACCATAGCTATGGAAATACTATGGAACTTACTCTGAATTGTCTAATATGTCCGATGGACATCATCCGTCTCCAAAAATACCGGATATCCGGAACAATGTTCCGAAAAATAAGCAGTAGTCATTCAAAGAATACACAGGAATGTGTGTGATTACCAAATTACAATCCGGTGACTTGATCCTGGAACAGTCACCCCGGAGAAGGCTCCCATGCGGTCCCATACAATATGGGTGTCAAAATTCTCGGAATCGTTCCAGAAGAACGTTTACCATAGTTATTGGACCATCTGGTCACTTGGCTAGGATTGGCCATGGTCAGAGTTGGTTCCCATGAGGTCACAGATGGCCAGAAAATTATATGAATTGAGCCCTAACAACATCGGTGTCAACATTTTTGAAATCGTTCACGGTTCCGGATATCCATTTTTTTCGGAGACGGATGATGTCTATCGGTCATATTAGACAATTCAGAGAAAGTGGTTGCGCTCCTGAATCCAAAAACTGCCAATATATTCCAAATCGGTTGAATGTTTCCAAGTAATGGTCATTTTAGTTCCGTGGGTAAAAACGTTCCCTGTCGGCCTTTTACGAAATAAAAAAAAAAAAATCAGAAGCCCGTGTAGTTCCCCCCAGAAGTTCCAGAGGATTACAGAGGACACTTATCGTACTACAGGTTGGGCTCCATTAACGGCAGACTCGATTATTGAAATATTCGATTATCGGGAATTTTGGATTGAAATTTGATTAAAATAATGATAAGTCATTTTGACTTGTACCCTCAAACTCAATATTTATGTTTTTATCTATTAATTAATTTACTTATTATTATAATTTCTTTGCCTGGTCCATTTTTGCCTCCAAAATTCCGCGAAAACACAAACTACACAGAAAAAAAATATTAATTTTAACAAGCGTGTAAAATTTCCCATCAATTGATTCCAAGTCAAAGAAGGCGTACACAACGAAATTGTTTGCAATCTTTCATACGCTATACAATGGCGGATAAGGGCTGTATCAGCAATAGTCCGGACACCTTCAAATCATTATAAGTTTTGAAATATTGCACGAATGACAAATTTCACTGTGGTATAGCTGAGAGTCTTTGATGAAAAAGACTATGATTGATGTTTACATTTCATGTTTAGTATTCAAGATGGCGACGAAAGAAAAACAAGTGCGCGAACGAATTTTGTACGGGCGTACGGTAAATCCTAACTTGTCAATACGGGACCTTGCAAAAACATTGGATTTGCTTAAATCCACTGTTCACGATGTGCTCAAATCGTTTTCGGAATGCTTGACGGTGGAGAGGAAACCAAGAAGTGACAAAAACATTGGACACACTGATCCTGTCATGGACCGAAAGGTGATGAAAAGGATATTAACGAAAAACGCAAATCTCTCCATTCGAACGGTGGCTCGTAAAATAGGGATGTCGCCTGGTTTTGTCCAAAAATCAAAACAACGTTTGGGAATTACGTCGTATAAAGTAAAAACAGTTCCAAATCGCAACGACAAACAGAACTTGGCAGCAAAATTACGGGCTCGACGTTTGTACTGCGAATATTTGACGAAGTTTTCATACGTTGTTATGGACGATGAAACTTATGTCCTGGAGGATTTCAAGCAGCTGGCCAGAAATGCTACAGCTGAGCATTTCAGAACGAAGAAGCCATCGAAATTTCCCAAAAAATACCTTGTGTGGCAAGCAATTTGCACGTGTGGCAAAAAGAGTAAATCTTTCGTCACTACAGGCACAATCAACAAGCAGATCTATCAGAAAGAGTGTCTGCAGAAGCGCTTGCTACCCTTCATCAAAAGTCACAAAGAAAAACCTTTGTTCTGGCCCAATTTGGCATCATGCCACTCTGCTAAAACTGTGATGGAGTGGTACCAAGCAAATCAAGTGAACATTGTACCAAAAACCTCAAAGCCGCCAAATTGCCCAGAGCTACGCCCAATCGAGAGATATTGGGCTCTGATAAAGCGGAAGCTTTCTGGAAAGAAGCAAGGAATCAAAGACATCGAACACTTCCAGCAAGTTTGGACAAAAACGGCTTCTACAATTTCTGAAGAGTCTGTACAAACCCTAATGGACGGAGTTAAGCGCAAAGTTCGAAAATTTTATGCAAATACCGAATAATTATGTTTTGTCTTCACGAATTGTTAAAACACATCCCATGAATCTGAAATAAACAACTACGACGGAAATATAATGCGAAATTTATGTTTTATTCATGTTTTGAGGTGTCCGGATTATTGCGGATACAGACCTAAACAATAATATATGTTCTTTTGAAATTTGACTTGAACACGATTTGCTTTTCATGTAAAAAAATAATAATAATTTCTATTCTCCATTTTTGTTGCGATTTTAAGCCGACCGATTTCGTCATGTCAGTGAATCACTGAAATCGTGTATGCCAGTTTCAACACGAACAAGACCAAGAAAAACAACAACCAATTCCAGCTGTCATCGCCAAACACCAACGACAGCCGGATTGCATTTCGCTTTCGCCACCGCCCAATCCACCAACCCCCCAACATCATCGTCATCCTGGGTGCAGACCCACTTAGTGCGCGCTCCACTACTAATAAACCACTAGCAGAACGTATATTCTTGCCCATCAAAATTCTATCCTTCTTCTTCTTATTCTTGTTGTTGTCGTTGTTCGACTTCCACTCGCAATTCCTCGACTTCACCTTCTCACATATCCCATGAGTAGCGAAATGCAATTTTATAGTTCTACACATTTTATGATCCTGCTCGCCTTCCCCGGCGTCGTCGCCAGCGTCGCCTTTGCCCGGTCCTCTCGAGTAGTTGCCCTCCGCGGCCATATTTTGTATTGTGTGTTTGTATATTTTATGCTACATTAAACTGTTGTTATGGTTTTTTTTTGTTCTGTTCCACCTTCCGTTTGACTAGGCCACATCGTCATCGTCGTCGTCATCGCCGTCGTCTTCATCCGGACGGCGTCGGACTTGAACTCAAACACTCCTCTCTCACTGTTGTTTGTTGGAAAAGTTTTCAATTTCATTTCTCCACGCTGATGATGACTTCTAACCATTTGTGTGCGATTTGATGATAGGCAATGCATTTCGTTCGTTCGCGCTGTTGGGTTGCATGTTTTGTTTACTATTCTTCGGTGTTGTTTCGTTCGAATGCATACGGGTTTCGTTTTTCGCGCTCTTTCCTTTGTGACATTGTGGGTCGATTTCCATTTTGTCCGTCGTCCGCGAGACTTTGTAGCGAATTGTTGGATTATCAAAAGTTGGAAATCAAATGAAACAATCTTGAAGAGATAAAGAGCCAGAACCTTTTCTTCCTTTTTTGGCACCGCGTTCTCATCTTATTCAAATTTCATGCTGGCACTGAATTGTTTGCCCTGCCTGAATCCATCGCTGGCACAGCGATGAACGTTTGGAAAAATATATGACCCTGCACTTTTTTTTTTTTTTGACGGCACATTCTTCTATTTCAAATACACGAAAGGTGCTGATAATTGCATTCACGACAACATTAACAACAACGTAGACGCCAAAGTCGTTTCGTTTCGTCGAGTGCCGCCCCGCTCCGGTCCGCTCCGACCGACCGTGATGATAAGAGACATGCAACCGTGCACCGTGCATAGAAAGGTGGTTCGGAACGGAGCGGTCCGGGTTGGAGTTGGGGGAGTGCGCAGCAATGTTCGAGTGATAAATGCAAGTCGTGCGCCAGTCTAAATATGCAGCCATGCTCGGGCCGCGCGATGCGATTGGGGAAAGTGTGTGTGTGTGGGTATTTTGAGGTTTCGAATTGGGGAATTTCCGGAGATAGGTAGGTGATTTGATTTGAAACTGAAATTTTGATTTTTTGGCTGTTTGGCAGGAAATGGAGGATTATATTGCAGTTTTGTGTGGAAGATTTGCAGAATGATACGGCAAATCGTAAATTACTCATTAGAATATTTTTTGGGTGATGCAACTATCACACACATAGCCAAAAAATGACAAAAATTGTATGTTTCTTTTCATGAATGAACGAAGGTATTTTGGAACCTAATCTGCCTATTTATAGGTTTTATAGAATTATTAACAATCCCATCTGTTTGTAAAGTTTTTTTTCTCTCTAAATGTTGAAAAAATACCTATTTACAGCTTTAGGAAATTTCATCAATTAGTAAAACTCCTTCCAAATGCTATTGAAATTTTGTTATCTATCATAACCAAAGAGATCAGCATATGCAAAGGGTGTTAAAAGTTTGTCAACAAGCTCAGGTTTTGTTTTATATGTTAATATAAAGCTCGATTCAAAGTAAATCTGGACGCACGGTTTAATACACCAGCGCGTCTCTGGTGGTTGGCACAAAAAACGTCTAACAGGTATTTGTTGATGTTTCATTGTCGAAGAGCACCAATGACGTCTATATAACGTCGCTCATGACACTAATACCACTGCACTCCTTGCGCACGCTACACAAAAGCTCGCAAAGTGCTACCACATGGAACGTTGCTGGTTTTATCATGGTTTTATAGCATTCTTGAAGTCTAATTCATGCTTTTCAGAACCCTTATAAAACCAAAATTGTTACTTGGGACGTCATACGATTTATTTTGATTCGTTCGCTCCATGATTGTTTATTGTATGCATTGTATGCAACATAAAACTATATTTTGCGTCTATTTAGTTGTTACAGAATAAATAAAATATAAAATTGTCTACTCCTATTTCACTTTGGGACTGTTCATAAACCACGTAGACCGAAATTTGCCATTTTCAAACCCCCCCTCCCCCATCGTAGACTATCGTAGACTTTTTCCAACCCCCCCCCCCCTCCTTAAAGTCTACGTAGACTTTGTCAAAAAAAATTTTAATTTATGGAAAATGTTTAACAATATGTGGCTGTGGCGGTTTGAGGAACGATTTATGAAATAAAACTCAAACAATCAGGTTATGCAGTTATTCTTTTTTATTTTGTTTCATAAAAATACCATAAATAAAACATAACAGCAATCAATAAAGCAAATGCTAAAGATGCCCACACCACGGCTGCTTAAACCAATAACTAAAGTTCATCAGCGGAAGTTCTGGTGGGATTGTTTCTTGGATGTCAAGTCCAATGATTTCGACAAAACGTGATTCTATCCATAGAGCTTGTGTAGCTCCGTTCTCGTCGACCTCACGAATAATGTCTTCCTGGCGTTGCTGCAGAATCTCGAGTGGCCTTATTTCCTTCGACGAAATATCTGCCTTGTGGATGCTTTTGCGTTGATCTGCATTCACTTTTGTCGCAAAATGCAGTCCACAATCAAAGCATTTGCGGCTATTTTTGTTTTTACTTTACATATCAAGTTCAGTTTATCTTCTTTGAATGTTTTCCAAAGCAAGTTGACGTCTTCACAGACCTCTTTATGTATTTTTTACTTTGTCCCATCTTGCGCTATAGCATTGTTGACAGGTATCACAACCGCAAAACCAAAACCCTCTTCTAAATGTTTGTCAAATGGGAGCAAGTTAACTACTCAATGCTTGACATCATAAACTTACTAATGAGTTGGTACCATGGATTTGATCTATCGATTTTGTAAAAAACTAATAAAGAAACACAACCAATACGCTCAAATTACTGTCTCTTGTTATATTTTTTAAGCTCTCGAAAAGATAATTAGAGACAGTAATTTTAGCGTGTAGCATTACATTACAACCTACATTACGTGATCTTGATATCAAATGCCACGCAAATTATTTTTGGTGAAAACTAAAGCCTGTCAACGTTAATTTTGGGCACTTTTATTTCAGTGTAGATATTGAATTATTTCACGGATCGCTGAAACGTTTCCATTATATGACAGCTGAAACTCTCCACTTTATTTCGTGGTACAACATGTTTACATTATTGTTACATTGAGTAAAATGGCGTCGAATCAAGTGGACACGCGGTTTGTACGAACGGCGGTAAAATGTAAATTTATCGGTATGCAATCTTGCCAAGAAACTAAAACTACCGAAAAGAACCATGTTTTGTGTTTGCAAATCATTTGATCAGCGCTTGACTGTGGATCGGAAGGTTGGAAGTGGAACAAATCGAAAGTATGCTCCCGACATATGGACAAGAACAGGGATGCCATTATGCAAGATTTATCTGGCACTGCCAGACTTTTTATCGGCAAAAAGACAAAAAGAGAAACCTTGCATAATGCCAGACTTTTTGAAATTAGAACAGATTAAAAAAAAGCGTCATTCAATCCTACTCCACTAAAGCGTTAAGTGATCTGTGTGACTGCAGTCCTCGTCCACTGAAAACGGTTCGTAGCAATTTTGTACGAATGGGTAGTCCGTCAAAATAGTGTAATTCCACGCTTGACTGTTACTAAAGAATGCGAGTATACGAGTCAAAAAATGACTCATTTTGGGACAACATTTGTAAAGGGCGTATCAACATTTGTAAAACCTCTTTGACCCTTTTCAATTGCTAGTTCAAATTTTTACATTTCCGTGTATTGCCAGATTTTGCTAGATTTTTTATTTGTTACATGCCAGATATTTTTCAAAATCTAATGGTAACCCTGGACAAGAAGGTGGTAGCTATTATTGATCCGGATCTTTCTGTGCGAAATGTAGCGTGGAAGTCAAAATCATACGTAAAAAAAGTGAAACAGGGGCAAAGACTGAAGGCGTACAAAGTAAAAAAGGTGCCCTACTGTGATGACATGCAAAATTTCGCTGCAAAAAGTCATCTACGATGCTTGACGTACATACTCGAAGTCTTTAAATAGTTTCTGGGTCTGGCTTTTTATACCGCAATACGCAGGAGCGCCGTTTTATAGCGATTCCGGACAAAGAAGGTGTCCACACTTTCGACAAAGTATATGATTAGGCAGGCCATATGTAGTTGTGGTCGAAAATCAAAATGTTTCATCTCTACCGGCACTATCAATGACGGTGTGTACGAGAAAGAATGTCTGCAAAAGTGGTTGCTACCGTTTATCAGTAGCCACAACTCTCCAGCTCTGTTCTGGCTTGATTTGACCTCTTGTCACAATACGAAATCCTTCCTGGAATGGTATAAGCTACAAGAGGTCAAATACGTGCCAAAAACAGCCAATCCACCAAACTGTCCAGATCAATGACCTATTAGAGAAGTACTGGGCTCTAGTTAAGCGGACACTCTTCAAAACTAAGAAGAAAGCAAATGGTACCGAATATTTCAAGAAAAGATAGAGAATCGTCACGGCGGGCGTATCCGAGGATACCGTACGGAACCTGATGGCGGGTGTACCACAGAAAGTTCGAGAACTTAGCAGAAAGAAGGATTAACATATTAATCAACTGTTTCTTATGTAGATATAAATCTATGATTGTGAAATAAACAATCGGTTTTTAAAAATAATGTGTTAATTTAGATTTGCTACTATTATTTTTGTGTTCGAAATTTAACGTAGACCATCTTTAGATGTGTAGATGCTAATATGAATATAGATAGACTCTCTTCACGTTAGCTTTTTTTTGCACCGATATTTCAGCATGATCAATATTTGGTGAAAATGGAAAATACTCATGTTGGTGCGTCAAATTTGACGCCAGCTATAGTCCAAACCACTTGATGGAAACAGTTCAAACTTTGTCCACTTTATTTAGTATATTATTTTCAGCTATGATAAAGTTTTTATTAGGCTACCTAAATTTTTCACAGATATACGGATTTTTGAAATTGGTGTGTCTAAAAATCTTATTTTACATATGTTATGAAAACTTAAAGTTTATAATTCTTATCAACATAAAATTTTGTTCACATAAAGTCTATATTGATAATTGACAAAGTTAAGAAGGTTGAACATGGTACTTTTTGGAAGCAAAATTTTGCTCGGCTTTTTTTTGCTATTGAGTATACAATAAATAAAATAAATTTAGAACGCAACCAGTAAAATCCAAAATTTTTACGTTTGTTCGTTTCAGTAATATGTTGAAAATAAACATAATGTGATTTTAATTTCAAACAGCGATGTCACTTGGTTTTAAACATAGAATATGTTTGAAAGAAAGCAAGTTTATGTTTGCGGCCAGAATAAACTAATTTTATGTTTGGATTTACCTGTAATATGTTTGTTATGACGGATTTTTTTCTGCGTGGAAGGTATTAATATCAGTTTTGTAGAGAGTAAAAAAAGGTCTACGTAGACTTTTGGTATATCCCCCCCCTCCCCCATCGTAGACAAACGTAGACTTTTTCGAAACCCCTCCCCCCCCTTAATTGTCTACGTGGTTTATGAATAGCCCCTTTCTGGTTCATTAATACAGTAGCTCAGGAAAAGTCCTAGACATTTAATTATCGATTATTTCGTGTTCTGACTGATATTTTTCAGGGAGGGATGAATGTATTCTTCAGGCTCCAAGCTACGTAAACTAGGCTAGGCTTGTATAATAATCTGCATCCGCTGAAACCTCCAGATATCCCTGACTCGTTGACAACGAAAAAGCTTGTGTATTGTGGTCTCCGGTTCTCCAGGGCACATTTCACAGTAGGGGTCTGCAATAACTTCGTGGCGAAACAGCAGTTCTCGATGCTTTATTTTCTTATGTATTACCATGAACCAATTTGAACGTTGTGTTGAAGTCAAAATTTTGCTGTGAATATTCTTGAAGATAGTGTTCCAGTCACGTGTTTCTGCTGATACAATTCCAGGATTTGGTAGCTGTTGCAGGAAATGTTGATAAATTCCTTGAGATGATGGTGAGGTGGTCAATTGGTCCGGAAGGAAAAGGCAATTGTGGCTCTTAGTAGAGCTATGTGAGAGAACATGGGTGGTACAGGTGTAGTTGGGTTTTCCAAAAAACTACTGAGGAAGCGGTTGATCAGCAACGCTTTTGCTTTGATTTCAAGGCAAAGTAGGTTTAAACCACCTAGATGTTTCGGCAAAATGAGGTTGGCCATTGCTACCCTTTGCAATGTTTGACCATGCCAGATGAACTTCCCGATTTCCGTCTTGATTTTGTTGATGAAACCCTAAGATATCGCTATGTTTGAGGCCAGGTACCAGATTTTTGAAGTAACGTATGTATTTATTAGGATGAGCTTCTGGATAAGATTTAGTTTTCTAGGACTATGCAACCAAAGTCTGGTCCGTAAACCGTTCAGCAGATTGACAATTAAATTTTTGAGCTTGTCTGATATTTTCTCCGAAAAGCACTCCTAAAATATTCACGTAGTTTTCAATGTTTAGCCATTCGGTATCCGCTGATAAATTGAAATTTCCTACCATGACCGCAGTTGTCTTGCTTTTATTTAAGACCGCACCGGAGATTGAACCAAATCTTATGAATATATTGGACACTTCTATTAGTTCTCGTTCATGATTAAAGAACATGGAAATATCGTTGGCATACGCGTTGAAGACTGAATTTGGGAGCTTTTGTGAAATAGCATCAAGAAGTGGTTGTAAGTACAATACAAAAAGATGCATCAACAATGGGTCGCCTTGTCCAACGGAACGTGCAATTTTAATTTCCTGTGTTAAGCTTCCATTTATAAGAACTTTCGAGTAAGACTTATCCCAAATTGAAGCAAGAAGATCTACAAATTGTGGGTTAAAGTTCATCTTCACCATTGTTCGTTTAAGGAATTGGTGGCTTACTCTCTCGAAAGGATGATCAAGATCAAACGAAACTAGAAGTGCATTTTTACGCTGGTGCTTCAACTGACAAAGTTTGTCCTGAATACGGCATGTTGCTTCGTAGATAGTTCGGTGTCCATTCGAGCATTTTTGGTAGTCTGATAGCACAAACGGTAGCAAGCTGTGCATCCACAGTTTTAAGATTCTTGCAAGTATTTTGTAGTCATAATTCAGGAGGGAAATGGGACGATATCCGTTCACGGTTTTATCGCTTCCTTTTTTTTGACCAGTACAATGACCCCGTCGTGGAATTGTCTCATAGAATTTCCTTGAAGAGCATCGTTAATGACGTTTGTAATTTCGTAACCGATGATTCGCCAAGCCTTTAGATAGAACTCTTTAGGCAATCCGTCTGAGCCTGGAGATTTTTGGGAGCAACTACTTTTAATGGCAGAGTGAATTTCATCTTGTGTTACCGGTCGTAAGAGATTTTCGTTCACATCGTTATGATCAGGAATTGCTTTGGTTGGTAGAAGTTCTGCCGATTCGTCTGTTTCTGTAGAAGCATACAAGGACTCAAAATAGGTTCTAACAGTATGTCCTATTTGTTCTTGATCGTGTATTTCATGGCCATCTTCTTTCGCTAGTGCTGATATGGTGCTTCCCGCTCTTTTTCCGTGGACTTGCGCAACATGAAAAAGTGTTGTTGATTCGCCGGATATAAAAGTCTCGTTGATTTTCCGGAAGTTCTCGGAAAATCGTCGCTGATGTTGGAGCATTTGTGCCTTAATATGATTGATTGTACGAATTTGTTCTGGGTTACCAAGATAATTATCGTAGGCTTCTTTCAGTAGGCAGCGATACAATTCCATTGAATCCCGGAAATCACGATTAATGAGAGATGTTTTCCATTTCAAGAATGAGATAAGCTTTGGTTTCGTATGCTGGACCGACCATTCTATCCAGGAACGGTAGCTCCTTTTTGCTCTTGCCCAGTATTGCCACTTCCTTGTTAATTCACTCATGACCTCCAAATCGTCAAGAACTTGTGAGAATGACGTTGCACTAAAATGTACAGTACGCAATTGTGCTTTCAAGTTATTCGAGATGCAGTATTTGATCTAATGTACGAGAATTCAACTCGGTTTCCCTCTATTACTTCCCAAGAATCAGCTAGCTGCGCTGCACTCATGAGACGCTTGCACATCGGACTTATATTACTGGTTCCCGTTGCATCTTTAGAATTCACAATCGCATTGAAGTCACCACCATTTTTCATCGTCATTTTGGCGTCACGCCTTCCGAACATTATTCGGTGGCACAATACACTTTTTTATTTTCACTCAGCGATTTTCTCAATAGTTCTATTCGATACGAGAGCTAAACGTCAACTCGACTCCTAGGAAAAAAGGAAGTGCAATAGCGTTTGAAAGTTTGTGTGGCAAAAATTCAGTTACGTCAGTTAAATTCACTATAAATGATCCATGTTATCGGGAGGAAATGCCACAAATCAGCATTTTTAATAAACGTTTGAACCGATTTTTTTTATTTGAACCTATGCCCGCCAATAGAAAGTTCAATAGTGTTACGTCATCACTCGTCGGCTCAGCAATGTTTACATTATTTTTGCTTCCAAAACAAGCAAGCAGTGCATTACCCCAGACCTTATGTAGACGTCATTGGAAGAGCACAACGCATCTATCATAAAAGTGGCACTAGGGACATATAGCTGAGGAGAAAGATGTTGAGGTACGTGAAAGGCAACCCAGGTGTCTTCATACGTGATTTGGCAAAGAAATACGATTCCAACTTT
>JASCZW010016079.1:0-19340 GCA_034211315.2 Aedes japonicus | reverse complement strand
GAGATGATCACTATGTATTTCAGCAGGACGGATCGCCATGCTACGCGATCTCGTTCAGGAGCTGGTGCCGAAGAAATTTGACAAACTTTTTTGGACCGAAATGAATGGCCTCCTAGTACACTAGATCTGAATCCCTTGGCTTATTCCGTATGGTCATGTACATGCTGGCGAAGGTAAATGACCAAGGGCGTCTAATGAACCAATTAAACCATAATCGACGAATTTGGAACGAAATGCCGATGGAGGTCATTGCGTGCCGCCTGTGACGGTTTCGAAAAACGCCGAACTGGTCAAAGAAGATGTTTTCCAAAACATGTACTGTAGCTGATCAATCGTATTGCAATATAATGGTAAAGTTATCAATAAAATCTGGATTATCGATTTGGAATAGAAAAGTTTTAGTTTGTATGAGAATATATTGGACACGGTGTAGAGAATTGGCGTCTTGAGCAAAGTTTCTCAGTGCGTAATGAATCGTTATGTAGTATTATCATATTAGTTTCAAATTATGCTGCAGAGATGGCGCTGCAGTCTGTCTTTCACAAACAGAGATATAGAGAGTTGCCGCCCTCGGCGAAATTGTTGGACCATTAAAATAAGAGTATAAATTTAGTCATTTGGCATTATCGAACAGTTCCATGTTTTGCCACAGAGATGGCACTGCAGTCTTTCTTTGCCAAACTAAGCCCTAGAGAAATTAACCGTCTTCGGCAAAGTTGTTAATAATGAAAAATGAAGACATTTTAGAGTAACTAAATTAGTAAAGAAGTAGTCGGTGTTACCGGATTAACTACCGCAGACATGGCGCTGTAGTCTACCTTTTATAAAATCTTTTCCAAATTAAGCTTTAGAGAGTTGACGTCTTCAGCAAAATTTCAGTATATTATTTGTCATCTTTTTGATATTATCCAGGTGTTCCAACTCTTGCTCGTTCGTGGCGCTTTGCAGTCTATCTTTGCTAAATGAAGCTACCAAGTTGAAATTGTGACCAAAATGCAATTATGATTTTTGCAATCACCATCTTGAAAATCACGCCTTGATTCAGAAAAACGCAATTTCGCCCATCATGATCCACAAAGCTTTTGATGGTACAAACAAAGCCGTGCGAAGTGTGTGCGAAGCGGTTATCGCTCGTAGTAGCAGATGCCTCCACAGTCGCAGCAACCGTTGGGTTTTGTTCAGCAAGTCAACAACTTCTCAATATGGGGTGGGCGACGCTTTGAAACGCCGCTACGCCATTTTGCCACTGTTGCTGTACCGCTGTCCAAGTGATCTAATTTTATTTTCACTCGTCTCATCCACCTCCCTGTCTCCCATCTCAACAAGTCACCATGCGTTTTATGAAATAAGCGAAGCCGTAAGTGTGTGCGAAACCGACATTTGCCTTCATTGTTCGTTAACGTTGGGCGCCTCGACAACCGAAGCAACTGTGGGGCTTTTAGTCCGAATCACCTCAACTAGTTATGGTGGCTGGATGGTTACACAATGAAGAGCCGTCACGCTGACGAGCCGCCGGTTCGAACCACAGTTGCGGATCGAGATCTTTTTTTGCCAGCATTGAATTTACTACTACTAATCAACTGCTGCAACCTCACGCACACATTGAATTTTCTAAGCGAATTGATGTGCTGCTTTTTGCCCACGTTAATGTGCATGTTTCTCCATGTTACGGTCCATTACGAGAAAATACGAGGAAACCAATTCAAAGCCGCGAAATTGCATTAAAATCTTGCTTTTTATTTTTAAGGTGCTTAAGAGTATGCTAGCCAGCAATCTTGTGTTTCAATCAGTACTAAGAATCCCCCAACAGTTTATAATGGCGCTGTAATAAATGAAAGAGAGCGAGAGGAGAGAATCTTTCATTGTTAGATTCGCCCTATTGAAAAAAAATTCCTAGGATTCCTGGGTAAGAGATGCGTACCGCTTGCAATGTTTTCCCGAAACGCTCAAGGCAATCATTAGAGCAAAATATGACCGAATTGAACTCTAAATCTTTGCTGTTCAGTGCCTTTGATCTTCATAAAATATTCATGAAAAGTGAAAATGATTTTATCCCAGTGTAATGATGCCGTATTCCGAAATTCATGTTTACCGTGTTAAGGCGGATCTGCAATAGAGGCGCAAAGGGTGCGTTGCGGCAGCTTTTTGTGGTTAGAGTATATATTTTATGTCAAAAACTGCACAACGCTCTGCCTTTCCCCATTAACAACCGAACCTTATAGATGAACATAACAAATGGGTACACGCTCGTTGGTTGTGCTCATAACTGAGTAGAAAATGAATAAGTTTCGTTAAAATGGAACTACCTAATAAAATGAATTGAAGGGTTACTCATTTTCGATTAACTATATCACCTGTCAAAACTAGGTTAACATTACTCAGTCACGCTTGTTTGTATTTTTTTTTAAGCTGAGTAGAAAACGACTCCAGTTTTGTTAAAATTTCTGAATAACTAGGTCACTAATCAACATTTGAGTAAACATTGCTCAGTATCTTATTTTATTTTTTATTTTATTTTATCGTTGTAATCGTTGATTGTTTCCGACACTGTCCAGTTGAAACGGAAGTGTCGAAAAACTTTAAATTGGTAATTCTATAGATAGATTGTATTTCATCGATTGAATTCGGCACTTCGACTTAAAATTTTTGTTGAATATAACATACAGTATTCCCATCTAGAAAATTCAGGATCGACTGAACTTGGACTGGTGCATTTTCGCTTTTGACAGCTACATTATAATAACTCTATTTTTATAAGTACAGCGCTTTTGCTATCAGAGTAGTATTTACTCAGGTTCCTTATGAAGAATCCAAGTTGAAAAAGAAGAAGACACCGGTGGTGATAAAATTCAACCAGCTCCCATGCCAAAGCATAGGACGAACGTTTTAAAATGCTTCTAATAAATTCAAATGAAATTTTAGTGTGGCAGTTTGTTGTATGATGTAAGAAAAATCCTAAACTGCAGAATAGGGGCATTATTTTGATTTATTTTTATTTTTCTGAAAATGTCTTTATTGAGTAGTTTTGGATTTTCTTACATCATACAACAAACCGCTTTAGATAGAATTTTATTTGAACTTTCTAGAATCATTTTAAAAGTTTGGTCTACTGCTTGAACATAGGAGCTGTCAGATTTGTACTCGGTATCTTCTTTTTTTCAACCTGGATTCTTCCGTCGGCTACTCAGTTTTTTACATTTAGCATGGAAATACGAAACTGAGTGAAAATTACTCTATTTAGATAAGATCTGAACGAGCGTGTACACCTCTGTCATTTCTGTGATAGATGAACTTCGCTTTTTGCAGTAAATGAAGTCTGCTGTAAGTGCGGGTCAAAAATCTGCTGTCACTGTTGTTTTGATAATCAATCGGTAAGCATGAATATAGGCCTATGACAAGGACAATTTTTTCACGTAGACAAAATTTCAGCAAGCTCAGCTGTCAAAATAATGTCAACATTGTTAGTTGTGCTCGTTTCGTTGGCGTGTACAAAGCAGAAATATCGCTTTCTGTGGTGTTTCACATCAACAAACCAAAACAAATTATTAGACTTCTATTTGACAGCTGACGCTTGGAACATCTGTCTACCTGTCAATCCTTATATTGATATAGGCTTGTCAGTGGCCTGCATGAATATCATTTGACGAAAACTAAATATCGCCTTTCATGACAATTTTTCTAATATGATTTTTTATTAAGCGATTTTAAATCGTGATCCGAATGGTATACCCAAGACACGTGATCCCACCAGAAGATTGGCAGATGTCTAATTATATTTTTTCCTGCATAATCCAAGTACCTCCAAATACACAGAAAGAAAATATGAATTTTCATTGTGATTTCAATATCAGTATGTAAGTGGTATTTGCTTCCACGGTAGCAACTTGCATTAAATAGTTGTAATAAAGACGAACAAAAATGGAACCTGGCATCGAAAATGTAATGAATAACTGGTGAAGTCATTTAGAACACTAAGTTGAGACTAAGCAATTGGCTTAAAACGCTGAAAGAAGAAGAAGATGTGACTTTTTCAAGAATGATCCTCTTCACTTTAATATGTAATATAATATAATCATTTCAATTCAAAGAAATGACGCTTATTTTTCCTTCCACTTTAACTGGGCCAACCTCCTGTAGAACAACGTTCTAATTCTTCAGGGAAATTTTTTCAGCTGGAAGACAATCGATTTCTATACGGTTGCGTGCTGATTCCTACCAAGGATACATAAAAAATCAGCCATCGAACGACCGTGAAAAAAAACGCCGAATTCGTCTTAATGCAGCTCCTTCTCACGGGTGGGCCATTCACTTCTCCAGCGGAAACCTAATCCTCGTCAGAACAACAATCGCCATGCCCTCCGATCCCGGCAATGGATTCTTTTGACTTGCTCGCTTTACTCGTCCGAGTACCCTCCACCGTAGCCGAAATAGCGGTGCACACACATCCACCCGGTCGCTGCCTGACAAATTCGAAATAATCTCCCCTCGGCAAACGTTTGCACTCCATCGTCACCCGACACCGGCTGCTACACGTAGCTATTGCTCCCGCAAAAGTGCCGGAGCACACAAAAACCCCAGCTACAAGAAAAGGCCATGCACATGTTTGTGCTCCATCGAGGCACCACGCCCCCGAAAAAGTGGAACCCCGGATGGGAAAATCAGGGCGCACAAATGTCGCAAATAAACAAAAGGGCGCTGACATCCCTCCGCCCGGCCGCAAGAATGTGCCGAAATAAAAGGACTCTCCGCTATTTCTGGGCCACTTTCGAGACCCCTCATCCGCACTTTTGCGCTCGCGAGGAATGTTAGGCGTGGCGTGGGTGCGGTGGTGGGGACACGTTCCGCACGTAATGACCATTTTCGGCAGCTGGTGCCATCGCGAATCGCCCCGAAACCGACGACGACGACGATGCCGATGAGGCACTTCCGGCGGTAACGCGTTTCCGGCGTGGCTTTGACAAGTCGGATCTCGCTGAACTCTCGAGGTCCGGGCGGAAGAATGCGGTGGGAAACCATTCATTGTCGGGCTTGAGTCGTCGGAGCGTTGTCTCACCTTGTTACCGGGCAACCTTGCGCTGCTTGCGTCTTGTTTCGGATTGTTCAGGGTGGTAGTGGCGGCTTTCTTTCAAATACTCCGAATAACTCGTTGACTACCTAGTTCTAAAGATGGATAAATCCATATTGCGATCCTAGTCTAAGGGGGGAAAAACAGACAGTGGTGTGTATGCGATTGTGTGTGTGTGTGTGTTCGTGTGTAAGTGTGTGTGTATGGGCGGGCGGAAACAGAAAGGATCGGTGCGTCCGTGGCAAATAATCATAACTTGTTGTGGAAAAGGTGGAATCTAGGACCCAAATTCTTGCCAACGACGACAAATGGGCGGTTTCGTTCGAATGAACTGAACGGTTTCGACGGTTTTGGCGGCGGATGAAACAACCCGGGAGAAGGGTGAAAGAGAACGTGAATAAAAGTAAGCATGCAGTTGTTTTATTCGTTGATTGGGTTCAATAAAAACAAATTGGAATGTCGGAAACAAAACAAAAAAAATGCTAGGGAAAATTGTAAAACTGTAACTGAGCTAGAAAATCTATATCAAAGCCATGCTTTTGTTCTCGAGAGTCTGATTTGGCTGCGGTGCAAAATTTTGGCGTGAATTTTAACCGGGAATTTTTATCAAAGTAGCAATTGTTTGTTTTATATTTGATGAGCGTTATTTTTTTGATTTGATTTTTTTTCAGTGTAGGTGTACTAAACACTTAGAATTTTTATTTTTACAAAAGACATAAACCGATTTTGATTTACACTCCCGCTTCACTTTACTCAATTTTTGAGTACAGTTGTATGCTATCTCTCTCACGGAAATGTTACTCAATTTTCGTAAAAAGTGGATCTACTCAACAATTGAGTTGATCCACTTTTTAACGAAAATTGAGTAACATTTCCGTGAGAGAAAAAGGAAATACCATACAATTGTACTCAAAAATTGAGTAAAATGAAGCGGGAGTGTACATCAAGAAATGTAAACAAAGATTTCGTGTAGTATTAAGGCTACACGCTAAGACAAGAAAACCAAAAATTCGGCATAAAATACCGAAAATCGTACAAAAGTGCACATACTGAAATTATCGGTAAACATGGATTACCGAAATTTCGGTATTGCAGGAAAACCGGGAAAAACATTAATATTTACTTATTTTTGTACGGTAATTTTTACCGAAAATGCTAGCAACTCAATGAGAGCATTTTTAACCAAATTTAGGTAAAATATAACGATAAAATCTGTAAATCCACTTTACTGAAGAACTAAGTAAAATCAAACGTTTTGTTTTGGTAAATTATACCGATACTTTAGGTTTTGCTACCAAAACCTAATTTTCGGTAAAATTGAAACCGTATTTTCGGTAATCTGATCTTAGCGTGTATGCCACAGTTCGCGAATTAATTTTAATTGTCACTTAAACTTGACAGATGGAAAATAATCGATTAAATCTGCTACTCGAGCTGACATATTTCTGACAGACGGAAGCTTAATTTTGACCGACATCTAATCGAAAGTTTGTTGATCAATCACAAAGGGATTTTAATCGATTAATCGATTATTTTCCATCGGTCAAGTTTAAGTAAAATTAAAATTAATTCGTGAAGTGGGACACATCCAAGGGGTCCCGAAACAGAAACAAACATGACTGGACAAAAGGTGTGATAGATCGAATTGCTTTTCTTGTCTCTTTTGCCTGATTCTTTTGTCTTAGAGGCTGCTCACATGTGTTGGGGCATCGAAATTGACATGAATTTTTGATAGTATGTAGCACAAGTTTGGAAAAACATTCAGCTGTAAGATTGAAGATCATTTCAGCAACCTTCTGGAGAAGTGTTAGGGTCGTTTTCTTTTACTGGATTTTCCTTTAGCATATAATGGCACCATTGAGATTTTGTTCATAGGAACACTAAATGGGTGGACATCCTTCTTTAGTACTTTGTTCTTATATTCGAGTTCTATAAACATGACATTAAATCAACAACATTCATCTGATTCATGTCGAAGCCATCTGAAATAAGCGACCGAGTTTTGCTTGGCATTACAACACAATCAAACATGCTTTCTCAACCTTCTTTGTTTCTTCAATCAATTCTATTCTGTAATAGATTTATTAATCTGCGTGTTGAAGCGCCTTGTTATCAAATTGCAAATAAGATTGCTAACCACGATGTTTTTAATACCGAATATTATATCTACATACCCTCGTGAGATGTGGAAATTGATTGTGTTGTCCCCGATGTGAGTCTGAATGTCGAGGATTTGAAACGTGCTACTGGCTGTTTTAAGTACTTTATAGTCACTTGTGAGCTTTTAACTACACTAAATGCATATCCACGTCATTCAGAATAGTTGCAAGACGAAAAAAAGTTTATCAAATTCCCAACTAATTTTGGGTGACCTACGGCTGTCCAGTTCTTCCAAAACTATGTTAAATTAGATGGTGTTATTTTCGCGGTGCACTTGCATGTCTACAATTGTATCAACTGTAAACGGTCGTCGTTTCCAACGTAGAAACTGTATGTTGATTAAAAGTTAATAACTGTCGTTCATTCTTTCTTTGGCAACCATGGATTCCGTACTCCAGCGGTTCTGAATTTTGGCCTTGTTCAGATAGCGTATGTTTTGCGAGAACACTCCTGCCGAAAAATGCGGAATAGGTAGAAAGTTCGCAATGAATTTTCTTCGCAAGTGAACAGTCAGTTCACATCATCGCGTTTGAAATACAGCAGTTTTCTCCAACAAGTTAACCAGTCTTCCGATGTTTCCACCTCGATGCCTTGATTACCGTCCTCAGCTCCCGAAAATTAATGATCTATTCGTCATCGCTTTCAAAGAAGCTCGGATATTGTTTAGTAATCGAGTTGAACTCCTTCAAAATGTGTAGTCTCTTGGGGTAATCGCTCGATGCAGAAGGCGGAACTGAATCGTCCAGATCAAAGCGCTTTATGATCTGTGCTATCGGTATAGAAAACACGAGTAGAAACCCTGCTTCCTGGTATCATCGAGAGTTCTGGCTCTAAGAATTTCTCCTGCGGCATACATGATTCCGACTTCTTACGAAGATTATAGCCATTTGGTGGCAGATGGATGCAGAACTTTCAAAGGCTTCAATTCCAAGATACTTTGTATCATCTAGAATTTCTTGGATCGTTTAGGACAGCAGGACAAGTAACTGCAGATAGTTATCTCACATCAACTGTTTCAGGTACAATGGCCAGCATTTCACATGCTTCACCTGCTCAAAGATCCAAAGAGAGGTTAGTACACTAGATTATTCTGAATGCACAAAAATACTTCTAAGTTAGAAGAACAGTTTTGTTGCAAAATCCCTGCAGAATTTTTTGGAGATATCTCTTGTGGAACTTTGAAACAAACACTTATTAAAGTGATTTCTCGAAAACTATATGTAAAAATCTTTGCAGACATCCTAAACAAAATTTGAAAAATAATTCTACAAAAACCAAGAGGTCGGTCAATCTGGTCAAATAAAAATCATTCAAAACACCTGGTAAGATTGGGCCACTAATCAGGCGATCTTGAAAAAAGGCATTTTCTCCATTCTAAGAAAATGTTATGTTAAATTTATGTTCAATGCCTTATATAATTGAACTCGCACGTGATCCTATTCATCTATTCATTAGGCGTAAAATGAGAACTAATAGAAGTGAGCACAACGTACGTTTGTTTTTATTTTGAAATACTGAAAAAAGGCACCCGCTTGTGTCAAACTGCCATAAAAGATTTTGAATCATCTGATCATTTTCAAAAATTGGAATGAAAACAGAAAGTTTCTAAAAACTTTCGATGCAATGCCAGAAGAAACTCCTGAAAGAACACCTGGAGTAATGCCTACAAAATCCTAAAGAATACCTTTAGAAATGCCAGAGGGAATATCTTAAGAAATGTCTGAGGATCTTTGAGCAATTCTGTAAAATTTTCTTCAAAAATTATGAATACAGTTTAGGGTACAACTTTTCACAAATTTTACTTTCCGTGTGCTGTTTAAGGCCCATATGGCAGTTGGAAAGTCAGTTTGTGTGTGATTTCGAGATAATTTTTGAAGATAATTTGGGGTTTTGAGTGAATAAGTAATTGCCAAAAAACTTAAAAACCTTCGTTTCTCTCCAAAATCTGTAATCTTTACATACAGATAGATTATTCTGTATCTGTATGAATAAAAAGGGAACCGGTCTTCCAAAAAGTACCGAATTGTTCTTTCTGTCTTGACAAATGCTTCGTACTTTTGACAGTTACGTGTGTGGCATTATACAACATTTCTGTCATTTTCGGATCAACAAATTTACGAACATATTTAGTAGATACGGGTGCCGTAGTACTTTTCTCTTATTTAAATATAAACATTATTATATGAACATTTAATGCTAATACAAAGAAATATGAGGGGCCACCAGGGCACCCGATTGGAGCACTGTGGACGGGAAGAGTGGATTTTTTTTAATTTATTTATTTTCCATCGGCCTATTTCTTCACATGGAGACAATTACCGACGCCAGGGAGACGACTTCACCACCTGGACCCTATCTAACGACTCATGACTATGAGCCGGGACCAACGGCTTTACTTCCCTTCCGAAGGAAGACGTGACCAGATTTTTTCGCCTAAGAAAAACCACCGACGTCGACTGGGATTGAACCCAGACCCACTGGGGTGCCAGTAGCAGTCACGCTCACCACTCCGCCACCGACGCCGGCAACGGGTGGTAGCCCATCTTATGAAATATAATGATGTTAAAAAAAAAATAAGAATATGGAGCAATCTGGATTCGAACCTTGAACGTTGAGGTTGTGGGTCCAGTGACCAGCCCACTAGTTTTGTGTCTTTCATTACAATTTCATCAATTTTTCCGAAAACCAAGCAAAAGCAGCTGCTACGTAATTGGTCCACACCAAATATTGATGAATCAATATATTTTTTATTATGATCAACTCTAAAAATTGGTCTAGCGTTAGGTTATGAATTTTTGATTTCACACGGACATGGTCACCCTAATGGATGTACAAAATAATACCGGTCCAATATTTATTTGGTAAGGAAGAACTCTGAGGCTCACTATAACTTTTTCCATGGAATTGCTCCCAGCTTCTGCCCTTTCGAAAGATGCCCTCAATGTTAGACGTTTTATCGTTTTTCCTAAACCGTTGATCGCCATATTGGATTAAAAACTTGACGTCAGATTTTAGGCTTCTACGCTTCGACGCAATCCCGGAAACACCCATATCGTAGTTTTAGAGGTAGTCATGAATGGCCAGGATGTAGATCATGCAGAGGATTGTATGCACACTACCCGAGCAGCACCGAATATCTTGATAACTGGCCTTGGTATTTAAAAGCACAGATTAAGAGGTAAAATACCTGAGGATAACACCATAAAATTGTTCCCACAATGTTATGCGAATACCAAATTTAGGAAAAACAATACCAAAATAGTACCTCTTAGGTATTCCCAGGTATCCAAAAGAACAAGTTATGGTATTCGAGAGATATTTCGCTTGCAATTCTTAGGTATTTTGCTTAGGTATTTTACCTCTTAATCTGAGCTCTTTTATACCAAGGCCAGTTATCAAGATCAAAATTAGGTATTTTTTTGTCATGGTGTCATGCGGTAAAGGATACAGCGTTCAATCATATTGACAAAAAGGTCGAAGTGCATCCAGCAAATGTAAAACTAGTGATTCAAAAGAATGGTGTGCAGTACACTCTACAGGATCTGCCAAGATTGGACGAATGCCGGTTCCAGGAACCCCGAATTAGACCAAAAAGTTGTCGATTATATTCAGGAGAACAAATCAACCTCTATTCGTGATTTGGCCAAGAATTACAAGACTGGTATCGGGCTGATCCAGCGGATTAAGAAAAGAAATGATTTGAATACATAGAAAATAGGAATTACCAAATAAATTTCCGGAGCAGAAGTGTCGAAATAAGGGCCCGAAAGTTGTACAACTATCTTTTGGACCATCCCTCCCAGTGTGTATAGATGGAAGACGAAACGTATGTGAAGGAGTATTACAGAACACTGCCGGGACCTAAATTCTACATCTGATTGGTTGGGGAGAGCCCCAATTGCAGATACGATACGACTGTTGCGGCTCGAAAATTCGGTAAAGAGGTGCTCGTTTGGCAAGCAATTTGAACGTCTGGCTAGGGATCTTCCATATTATACACAAATGGAATAATTAATGCCAAAATTGACCGGAACGAGTGCTTGCAGAAGAGGTTGCTTCCACTAAAGGGCGATACGGTCAAAATTTGGTCAATATCAACTTGACGTATTTCTTTCATTTTGCATTTAAAACCTGAACACCTCATTTTGAAGGTGTGTGTGTAGAATGTTGCTCCTATTTTGATTTTGAATTCACTCTTCAGTTGTCAAAATGCCGTCCAAGCAAGAAGAGCAGCGTATCAAAAATTTTGCTCGCGCATCGCGAAAATCCGAGCTACCGCACGCAAAGTTGGCAAAATCGCTAAAAGTTGCCAAATCAACCGTTACAACATGTAATTAAAGTGTTTGGGGAACGTTTGTCGACAGCCAGGAAGTCTGGATCGGGGGAAATCGAAAACCGGAAGCCGCTGAGACGACAAAGAGAGTTGCCGGTAGTTTCAAGCGAAACCCTAACCTATCTCTCCGAGATGCCGCAAATAAGCTGGTGTATCGTCTACAACCGTGCATTGAGCCAAAAAACGAGCCGGACTATCGACTTACAAGAAGGTAGTGACTCAAATCGCGATGATAAACAAAATACGACGGCCAGCGCGATCCCGGAGGCTGTACACGACGATGACTGAAGTTTGACTGCGTGGTAATGGACGAGAACCTACGTCAAAGCCGACTACAAGCAGCTTCCGGGACAGGAGTTTTATACGGCAAAAGGAAGGGAAAGGTAGCAGATATTTTCAAGCACACGAAACTGTCAAAGTTCGCAAAGAAATATCTGGTTTGGCAAGCCATCTGTACCTGTGGCTTGAAAAGCAGCATTTTCATAGCTTCCGGACTGTCAACCAAGAAATTTACGTGAAAGAGTGTTTTTAATAAACGTCTGCTGCCTTTCCTGAAGAAACACGGTTGTTCCGTACCGTTTTGGCCGGATTTGGCATCTTGCCATTACGGTAAAAGGCCATGGAGTGGTACGCCGCCAACAACGTGCAGGTGGTTCCCAAGGACAAGAACCTCCCAACACGCCAGAGCCCGCCCAATTGAGAAATACTGGGCTATTGTCAAGCGGAACCTAAAGAAGACCAAAAAACTGCTAAGGACGAGCAGCAGTTCAAGGCAAACTGGCTTTCTGCGGCGAAGAAGGTGGACAAGGTGGCTGTACAAAATCTGATGGCAGGGGTCAAGCTGCAAACCCGGCAATTGATTTGGAAAAGCTGGAAGCCTAACTGAATATTTTTCCTGAATTTTATACTAATTGAACTTGAAAGAATGTAATTTGATTTTTTTAAATAAACGATTTCACCGATTTACACGCGTTTTCCCTTGACCAAATTTTGACCGTATCACCCTTTACACCGGTTGCCCAAAATTCCTCGTCTCTTTTGGCTGGATCTGGTTTCCTCCCATTATGCCAGATCAATTCTTAAGTGGTTGTCTGATAACAACGCTGATTTCGTTGGAGAGGATAGTAACCCACAAAACTGTCCCCGACTATGACCGGTCCAACGCTACTGGGCAATCGTAAAGTGGAACCTCAAAAAGGCAGGTGTCAGTGTTGGAAAAATCATTTTCAAAAAACATTCACTCTTTGCTCATTGCAAAGATGTATCGCCGAGGAACTTCGCACGCAAAGTTCCCGAACGAAATACAATCCAAAGTTCATGAATGCTAAGAGTGAGGAAACTTTTCATTTCTCATCGCTAAAGATCTTTCGTTTCTCCATCTCACAACGTTTCACTCGTATTCAAGATCCGAGCCAACCAAATATCCCCTCGGGTTTGCTGTTTTTCTCTAGCAAGTATCTGCAGGCGAGGTTTACACGAGTTTTGATGTTTGTTTTTATCCCGCTCTCCGATTCAGGCTTACCGACACCGCCATCTGGTAGAGGAAATTTGTTCAATAAGATGGCGTAGTAACATTGCTTGGGTGTGTAGTGATTCGTGAAAAATCGACGGGTAAAGTCATTGTTTACGATAAGCTCATTGGCCACCATTGTTACATGCGTAATCGCCATCGACCGCAAAATACGAGTAGAACTATCGGACATATATCAGACTGAAGAGAGTGTTTAGCATAGTAGTTCAGAAGGTCTAACGCATTCGATAGATGGACAGTTTTATTTGAAATTCCACCGATTTCCACTTTGCCGAGGACTAGAGCAATCCATCTTATCAGAATCATGAAATAGAACAAGTTGAAAATGTTAAATTTTACACCACGTAGTGGAAGAATTCCAAACAAAACGGTTCACCCTTCGAATGTCCTCTACCTTCTGAACAACTTTGCCAAAAACCAGAACCATCTATCTTGTCAGAATCACGATGTAGAACAAGTTGAAAATGTTTAATTTTTTCGTGCTCATTCAATTCTGAATGAAACGGTCCATCAATTGTATGCTCTTGACCTTCTGAACAACTTTATCGAAAATTAAAATTTTCTATCTTATCAAAATCACTAGTTAGAACATGTAAGAAATGCTCAATTTTGTATGCTCACTGGCGCCACGTAGCGGTGGAATTCCGAACAGAACGGTCCATTTGTTGAATGCCCTTGACCTGCTAAACATCTTTGCCGATGACTAGAACTATCCATCTTACCAGAATCACGAAATAGAACAAGTTGAAAAGGTTCATGCTTGGTTGCGCCACGAAGCGAGGGAATTCCTCGCTTAACTTTGCTGAAGACTGCACCTTTTCATATATTAAGGGTCTCGAGCCTTGCCATCATGAATGTACCTGTATTATCCCCACTTATCCCCACACACTACACTCCGGTCCTATTTTGTGTTCTGGCCCTGGAGCCCTCGCTTGCTTTTTGTAACTTGTGCTATCCATTCCACTGTTTAGAAATCTTTTTAGTGTTTGTCATTTCAAAAGACTTAGCATGTTATCGCAGTTACACGGGTTATAAAAAACCGTGCAAAACAAAACGTATTACTCTCAGTAGCAAAGAAAAGCCGAACAAAATTTTGCTTCCAAAAATCGCGTTGTTCAACCTTCTGTAACTTTGTTAATTATCAATATATTTGGTTGAAATTTGGACAACACTATTGTCGTTTTCGGTTATTACCAGTGCGGAACTGGGTTTGCCCTAGGTCCGCCCTAACAGCTGTCAAAACGTTTTTTTATTCAATCGGGTTGGATCTGGATCCGCTCTGGATCCGACCCAACATCAATGAAGTTCGCTCTCAACTTTTTTCGAGGTCCAACCTAGATTCACCAATACACACAAACATGAACTGTCAAAATGAAATGTTTATGTTCGTTTATGTTTACATTTTGCAGTAATACCATCACAATGACGTTTACATAAGGTCTGGGGCAACACACTGCTTGCTTGTATTGGAAGCAAAAATAATGTAAACATTGCTGAGCCGACGAGTGATGACGTAACACTTTTGAACTTTCTATTGGCGGGCATAGGTTCAGATTAAAAAAAATCGGTTCAAACGTTTATTATGAATGCTGAATTGTGGAAATAATCATGTAACAAATGCCATTTATTGAGCAGAAGCATTTCCTCCCGAAAACATGGATCATTTAAAGTGAATTTAACTGAGGTAATTGAATTTTTGCCACACAAACTTTCAAACGCTGAGACTTGACAATCGAGTAGCGATATAGAGCCAATTTTCCATCATCGGTAGACTGGAACCGGTTGAAAAATTAAGTTTTATAGCGCATACAATAAACAATCACGGAGCGAACGAATCAAAATAAATAGTATGACGTAGCACTTTGCGAGCTTTTGTGTAGCGTGCGCAAGGTGTGCAGTGTAATGATTAGTTTTTATGTAATGAGCGAGTTTTGCTCATTTCACTAATACTGTTGTGGCTACTGCGCCAGACCTTATATAGACGTCATTGATACCATCATACTGACTCGACTCTGGATCCGTTTTCGTTCGGTTATTGCGAGTCAGAGCCAGACCTGACCCAGGTTCAAAACCGCAAACGACATAGGGGAGGATGGTAGAAAATGCACCGTTTAAGCAATATCGTGAATTTCTAGGTAATTGATGCTGAAATATAGGAATAAGTTATTGAGTATGGTGCATTACGATGTTTTCGTTGTAGATCAAATGTGATTTTAATTCTAAACGATGGTTTTTCATGATATTTTAAACCTTTTCCAATATGATCCAAAGATGACTTCAGGGTAAAATGCCCGTTTAATTGCTCAATATGCACCCTAAAATTGGGTTAAGACGCACCACAACACTGCACTATGGTACAAATGGACACATTTCGCGACAAAAATCGATAACTCAAAAACCATTAACTTTAGACAGATGATGTCTTCTGGAGATTTAATTTAAAAAATAAGATCTGTCTTTTGGTTTGGGTGATAACTAGGTTGGTCCTTTTTTGCTGATAATAAAATTTTCAACTTTTTAATCATATGATTTAGAGGGTTCGCTTGTACAGAATTGTAGATATTTTAATTTAATGAAGCTTAGCATATGTAAATACATAAATATAATTAGAAAAATGTACATAATATGATGTAAATAAATGTAAGTAATCAAATGTGAATGTGTTAACACAGACAAACATACATAACACTTGCAGTTTCTTTCATCGATTACGAATTGAACATCCAATTCAAATGTTTCATAGTTGGTAGTATCGCCACAGATAGCGCGTATACTCGATTTTTTTAATGTTCGATATGTTATGTCTGTTCGAATGTGCGATATGTTATGTCTGTTTGTCTGTGATATATTATTTTATTAAAAAAAAAGGAGATGGATCAATATAAAAATATAAACATTTTCATAAAAAAAAACTCGCGTTGTAACGCTCTTAGATGATAACTGTTGATGCTGCTGATCAAAAATTATGCATAAAAAATGCAAAACTACCAATTTTAAAACTAGTTTTTTCCCTAAAGTAAACAAAAGGGGACAAACAATTTTACATAGAACTTATAGATGGAAGTTTGTACTTTCAGTTCACGTACTCTGTGTTTGCAAATATTTGCAAATAAGTGAATAAGATATCTTGCAAAAATGATTTTTTTTAATCTTCAACCCCTACAACTTTTTTAATACAACAACTAGCAACTATCTTGTATATTTCAAATGTGCGTCATTTCATACCCTAAAAGTCAAAACCCCAAAATTGAAATAAAAAAGTTAAAGCAAGAAAACTGTATTTTTAAGTCCCACGCTAAGGCCAGTCAGAAAAACTGTTATAAAACGATTCCAGATGAGATAGAAGTAAATTTTTTTCAGCAAAATTTCAATAAATTAAAATATCTACAAGTCTGTGGAAGCAAAAAATCCTCTAAATCAGAAGAATAAAAAAATGAAAATTTTATAATGAACATAAGTGGACCACCCTAGGCACCACACAAACCAAAAGACAGATCTTATTTTTTAAACTAAATCTCCAGAAGACATCATCTGTCTAAAGTTAATGGTTTTCGAGCTATCGATTTTTGTCGCGAAATGTGTCCATTCGTACCAAAGTGCACTGGTTTAATATGCACCACATTAATGGGATAGCATGCACCGCTTGTAAAAAGTAAAAACACAGCTATAAAAAGTTACTCATTAGAGGTGTAAAGTTGCAACATATCGCCACGTCCCCTTAGCTCTGTTTGGCTGTCAAGCAGCAAATGGCTATAGAATACAAACGTTGCGCCAAACTTTGTGATATGTTGCCAAATCCTAATTATATACACGCTTAGAAAAAAGTACCAAAAGGAGCAATTGAATGTGGGTAGCACGTTGGGTATATTTGTGTTTATCTACCATTGGGTTCAAATTACTTACTTTTGAGTAGAACTTTACCAGAAGTAAGTTTTGTATACCCAACATTGGCTTCATACATTTAACCGGTCCACTGAGTATTTTTTTTCTTAGCGTGTAGACGTATACATAACGACACAGTGCGTTCTGCCTCAGTTTTAGTTTCGCATGCTTTTGTCTAAATATTCTGAAAATACGTGGAATTATAGTGAAGTTTTGACAGTATCTTGATGTTTTGTTGTGTGCGATATATGTGAAGTGGATTTATTATAAACCATGGATATTAACGCTTGTTAAAAGCTTATTTGAATAACACTATTATTTACATGTGAGTAACAGTCTGGAGAATTTCTTCAATTTTGATCATCTTTGGTGTATATAGTGCCTTAGCCTACTACCAAATTATGAGTTATGCTGTTTTATTTAAAATTAGATAAAATGTAATTCCATTAAATCTATAGTTTTAAAGATTCGAGCATATTTATTGAGTGGGTCATTCTACACCACTAGTGCATTTTTTGTACTGTTCTCCCCTATATCTAATGTTTCGACTCGGCTTTGTTTTTGCACCGATAGTTCAGCATGGTAAATATCGGGTGAAAAAGGGAAATACTCATGTTGGAGCGTCAACTTTGACGCCAGCTGTAGTCGAAACCACGAAATGGAAACAGTTCAAATTTTGTCCACGTTAATCTCTGTATTGTTTTAAGCCATGGACAAAATTTTAATATGGTACCTAAATAATTCACAGAAATACGGATTTTATTGTCAAAAATCACTTTTTTCACAAATGTTATGATAACTTCAAATTTATAAACTTCATCAGCATAAAACTTTAATCACATAAGGTCGAAACATTAGGTAATGTGTTGTCAAAATTTCAGCCAAATATATTGATAATTGACAAAGTTACAAAAGGGTGAACAACGCGTTTTTTGGAAGCAAAATTTTGCTCGGCTTTTTTTTTGCTACTGAGTGTAACTCCGGAATCCGTGCAAAAAAGCCGTGCAAAAAAAAAAACCGTGTAAAAATAATCGTGTTAAAAAAAACTTTAGAGTATATTTTATTGTTCAAAGGTTAGGGGTAACTTTATCAAAAAACATGTCTCATTATAATCAGCCCCCGCTTGTGTGCCCTAGGAGTACCCGGGCTAATTTGTGAATAAATTTGTTCTTTGATACCCCAGAAAACAAGAATTTTAAGGTTTTGTATCTAATTTTCGCCTAAACAATCATAAGGTCGAAAAGAAAAAAGGCATGTTTTTAGTTAAAATTACCCGTAACTTTTGAATGATCTGCTGCATTGAAAACCTTGTTAAGCAAAAATGTGCGCTATAACCTTTTCTTTATTTTGTTTTAAGATCACTTTTTCTCAAAATGAGAAACAAAACAAGGTTATAATGAAAAATACTATTTTTTTAGAGCAGGGTGTCTCTCTGAAGCCTCTGAAGATCTGAAGCCAAAAAGTATCTCTATCATGGTCGAATGAAGACCTAGAAAAATGATTTTTGGGCAAAGTTACTCGAAATTATATTCCCTACAAACTTGCCTCCGGCATCACCCTTCTATTGTGTTTCGTTCAAAAGTTGGCAACATCACCGCCCTAGCGGTAAAGTTTGGAACTACGAAACCATCACCAAGAGATGGACAACTCGTTTAAGTAAAACTTTGTACAAGACACCATGATTCGGAAACGTAAGCCTTAGGATTTAATAATTTCGCGGTGAAAAAAAGGCTTTTCCGATAACTGTGGGTATGTCGGTTTAAGGTCAATTTTACCTTGTTATCAAATTATCATTCCCATGTTCCCAACTAGTTAACTAAGTTTATAAAAAATTCATAAATTTGCTTGGTATATGATCCAGGATTTCACACTGGTGCATAACTGGAATGACATTCTCGAGCTCGATTACTTGAAAATTAGGTCTTCTCAAAAACTGTCGTGAGCAAGGGGTGTCTCATATGGATTCGATCAAATTTATCTGTTGAAATTAATTTCAGTTCCTGAAAGCAACTGCATCAATTCAAAATTCGCTGCAAATCGAAATGAATCAGCTTGACAGAAAATGCGAGATTATTGAATTTAGCAACACTCATCTTTACTCAAATGTCAAATCGGCGCAACTGACGTAATGAGTGTGTTGCAAAATTGAGCATAAGTACTAAAACGGAATCCGTCGTTTTGAATTGACTGCAGCTCGATTGAAATTCACTTCGCTCGATTTCAGTGAGACACCCCATGGTCGTGAGCCTAACTTACTTATGCTTTTTGACATTTAAATAAAAACACATTTTTCAAAATATTAACACCTAGTATAAATTGATCGATAATCAAAAATCACCAAACGAAGTTTATCGAGTACAATAGATGGA